>JAPKLW010001578.1:110636-168835 GCA_026898455.1 Plectranthus barbatus
CTGAATTGCATAAAAACTGAAATCCGGAAATCTTCCAGCAGGAACTTATCTTCAAACATAAAACTAAAAACTCTTGGAATCTCTAAAATCTGAAATCTGGAATAAAACATGAGTGGGAATGCTTAAAAATCGAATTTACAAGGTTATTTATAGAGGTGGAGGTGTATCCTATCAAATCTAGGGCTAAAGATATGAATAAATCCGATTTTTATCAAATTTTTGCTCCAGCAGACATGCACGCGTCGACCGCTTCTAATTCACGTCGATCGACGAGCCTCCTTGGTCTTCGTCGATCGCTTCTGATTGGCGTCTGTCGACGCAGCTTCTCGCCCCTCCTACGCGGTCTCACGGTTTTGGCCATAACTTTCTCTCCCGAACTCCGATTGACCCGATTCCAGTTGCGTTGGAGAGCTAACTCAAAGCTCTATCCATTGCCATGCGCCAATAGCCCGAATTCCTCTTGTGGAAAAACTCTTCACTGCTACTCTTACACGTCACTGCTTCTGGAACGGTTTTCTCGTGAGTTTAGGCCTAAAAACCTGCATAAACCTCAAAACACACCTAATACCACCTAATATTGATATCATGCATAATATATATATATAAAATCAATAAAACTACATAAACTAGTATAAAATAATATAGATAAGTGAGTCGAATAACGAGCTTATCAGTCGATCTGTAAGTTCTCGAAGGAATTCAGAATTGATTGACCATTGACATCATCAGTCTCATGATTGATTTCCTTCGTCTCTTTTACAGCTATGCGCGCTAAGGTAGATTCATCAAAAATAACATTGCATGTTATTTCCACAATTCCAGTAGTCTTATTTAACACTCTATAACCTTTGTGAGTGGGGTGACCATATCCAAGAAGTACACCCTCATCTGACTTAGGTGAAAAAGTGTTAAGTTTCGACTTTCCGTTATTATGAATATAACATGTTGCACCAAAAATACGTAGATAATCTAAATTAGGCTTACGACCGTTGTATACTTCGTAGGGAGTCTTGTTGAATCGTCCGTTAATGGAACTTCTGTTCTGCGTATAACAGGTTGTCATGACCGCTTCTCCCCAATATTTAGCAGGTAAGTCAGCATCGGCTAGCATAGATCGCACTGCTTCTTTCAATGTTCGATTCCTCCTTTCTGCTAGACCATTCTGCTGCGGGGTCCTAGCAGTGGACCTCTCATGATTTATACCAGCTTCTGCGCAGAAATCCATGAGGATTCCATTGCAAAATTTGGTTCCATTGTCAGATCGAATCATTTTCACTGTAACCTCTTTACTATTTTGCTCCTTAAGAATTAGCTCGGGTAGGATGATCTTAACCTCATATTTGGCTTTAAGCAAACGAACCCATGTGTACCTAGAATAGTCATCAATTACCACAAGAGTATATATTCTTTTACTTACAGAGGGAGGAGTGACTGGTCCGAATAGGTCCATGTGCAATAACTCAAGAATCCTGCTTGATGTATTTTTCTCTGGATGGGAGTGGAATGAAGCTTTGGTTTGCTTCCCTTGTTGACAGGCTTTGCATATTCCTTCATTCCGAAATGTGATGTCATGAGGTAGACCTGCGACAAGCTCATTTCTGGCTATATGGTTAATGGTTTTAAAATTCATATGATTTAACCTTTTGTGCCATAGACATGTGGTTTCTTCTTTGCTTAGTGCTAGAAAGCATGAATGTTGTTGACCACTTTTCCAATCGACCACATAAAGACCTCCCTTCCGGATTCCTCGAAGTTTTACTTCTCCCGTAGTATTGTCAGCTATAGAACAACCTGAATAAATAAAAGATATTGTGTACCCGTTTTCGCATAGTTGACTTATGCTGAGTAAATTATGCTTGAGGTTTGATACAAGAGCCACGTTGACAATCCTTAGTCCATTGAGCTCTATGCATCCTCTGCCAAGTACTCTCCCCTTGCTATTATCTCCGAACACGACGGATGGACCATAAGATTTCTGAATATCTGAGAATAGATCTTCGTCTCCTGTCATGTGCGCAGAACAACCATTGTCTATGATCCACTCATTTGACATACCTGATGTCTTCGCACTTGAATCCTGATCCTGCAAGAACAATTAGGTTGATTTAGGTCCCCGTTTCGAGTCGGGTCCTGAAGGATTAGCTTGGGTCATTGTTCCTTTTGGAACCCACATTTTGATAATCTTCAAGGTTTTCTCCTTGAGATTCATTTCGTTAACCTTCTAAACCTTTTGATGTGCATGTGTACGTGGTTGTGCGTTGTGCTCTTTTCCCTTCATCATCATTTGATGATACATGTATCTGGACTCGGGTTTCACATAGGTGTTTCTCCTATGTGGTGTGTAATGATAGTATTGGGGTTTCATTGAATGATGCTCAATGTGTCTTCCCGGAGAAAGGACAGGATTTGGCTTACTGGCATTTGAAACATGATGTTCAGCCTTTGTCCTTAAGTTTGCTGAATAGTTCTGCTTAGCAGACCTAAATTGAAAGCTTTGCTGAGATTCAGCATCTCTTGTGATGCTCTGCTGAAATCTTACATTCCGCTTGACCTTTTGCTGAGGTCTAGCATAATGCTTGACACTCTGCTTGGGTTCAGCAGACTCCTTGATATTCTGCTGAGCGATCTGCTTAGCGTTTGATGATTCAACAACTAATGTATCCTTCTCTTTACTATCACCAAAATTTTTCCCGCAGAAACAAAAGTGATATTTCTTTTTAGCCTCGAAGTTTCATCTTCGTCATGACAACTGTGCCCAATTCCAGATCGATCATCGTGACGTCTCTGTTGGCTTATCAGGTTATTCAAGATATCCTGACTAGTCATATACGCGCAGACACACTTCTCATTGGCTTTATTTTTCAAAATCAGATTCTCTTTTTCAAGATTTTTGAAACTTTCATAGAGTTCAGAAAATTCAGTTTTAAGTCTCGATAACTCTTCGCTATTGGACCTTAGTCTTTCGACTTCGTTGGTCAGGCTTGCGACTTTTTGTTTGAGTGAAGAATTATCTTCTACGATAGCATTTTTCAAGGTGTATACCTTTGAAAGTTCTAAAGATAGCTTGGTAAGATAATCTTCCTCAGAATCCAAGAAGGAATCCTCCGATTCAAATGTGTGTGCTGAGCATGAAGTGTTAGCTATAGATGTTACCTCTTGATTGTTGACTGCTAGGGCCGATTCTGAAGGTTGCTCAGCATTAGCGGATGGCTCACCATCCTCAACGATTCTTGCCATGAAGACCATTAAGGCTTCTTCTTCCTCATCAGTTGGATAATATTCCTCTTCATTGTTAGGAATATCTGGAACTTCTGTCCGTGTCAGCAACGCCTTGGTCACAGCTCGGACTGCTCGCCTTTCAAATCTTTGCCGCAGCCGTTCTCTTTCTTCAGGATTTACTTTTGGACAATCATGCTTCAAGTGATCAGGAGATTTGCATTCAAAGCATGTCCTTATCCTTTTCTCAGTAGGATGCTGTATAGAGGTTGCTTTTGCATCCTTTTCGGCCTTTGCTTCCAAAATCATTTTTTGTATCTTCTTCATCTGTTCCTCCAACTCGTCTATCTTTTGATTTTCACCGCTTGAGTTAGAAGTTGATGGAGTCTCCTTTGTTGGCATTGTTGGTGTTGATCTCTCCTGATTATAAAATGGTTTCCTAGGAGATTTCCATTTGTTTCCATCCTTTTTGATGAAGTATGCTACGTCTTCTTGAGTTCCAGCACTCGTTGCATTTGGATGTGCTATAGCAGCTTCATTCTTCTTCAACTGCTAAATGATGAATTCATGTGCCTTTAATTGAGAGAACACTTCAGCGGTAGACATGTTGCTCAAGTCCTTTTCACTTAAGCTTGTCATCTTGACAAACCAATCACTTCTGGGATAGAGCTTGGATATTATCTTGTTGTTCATTTCCCCTTTGTCATATTTCTTGCCGACATTTTTGAGCTCTCCTATGATAGTGTTGAATCTTTCTTCCATCAGCTGAATGGTTTCACCAGGAACCATGGCGAAGGATTCGTACTTGTCTACAGCGACTTGTAGCTTGTTTCTCTTCATTTGTTCTGTCTTCTGAGAAACTTCACAGACGTACTCCCACATTTCTTTTGCTATGTTGTAGTCTAGAGCTTTGTCAGACATCAGAAGAGGTAGACAATCCATGATTAGTTTCATGGCGATAAACTCGAGCTGGCCTCTCTTCTTGTCTTCAAGAGTCCATTCCTCGTAGGGTTTCATCACCATCTCAGGTCTGGGTTGACCACCAGCGGGTGCAGGGGGTGCAGTGTTAACCTTCATGGATCATGGCCTTCTTTTTCCATGTTTCAAAGCCATCCTTGTTGTACTTTGGAAGAGCGTGATTCATCATTTTGATTCTGTTCGCCTTTGCCTGAGCTATGTAAGACACAGATACAAGAAACACAAGGAAAAACTAGGATCTAGGTCCTAAGTGACTCAGAAGCAGTCGGTTTTTCAACCTCCTGCTCTGATACCACTTGTTGGTCCCTGAGATCAGAGTCGTCATGGTAACAATAAGATATACACACGAAATGCAACGAAATAAAAATTAGCGTTTCCTTGTAAGTAGGTTATTCTTAACTTAGGGTTTTTTGTTCAAGTTCGCTTAAGTTACTTTTTGCAGTTATACTCTAGCAACTCCGTTGCTAGGTTAAATCGTTGTAGCTCAGAAGTAATAGAACAGTAATCAACAAGAGAACACAAGGTTTATAGTGGTTTGATCAAATTATCTACGTCCAATCCTTAGCCGAATCGCTAAGAGTTTCACTAAGAAAGTATACAGTGTACAAAGAGTTGCCTTTCGTGTAAAGCAAGCAGTCGACGTTTGGTCTGTCTGCTCCACGGCTATCTTCCGATACTCCGAACCTTTCAGGTGTGGCTCCGGCTGAGTCAAGGGCGCACCTTCGTAAAACTCGCTTTTACCACCTGTGGAAGAGTTTAAAGTTCCTTCCGAACTATCCTTCGTTCTCGGCTTCAGTGCCCGTTCTAATCGATTTCCTTTCGAGAAATTGACTGCTGGATACTTTCTATAACGAAAGTGATCCCAATGATTGAAGATTCTTGAATCACTTCAAGAATCTCTCAGATGATTGTCAGATGTGTGGTGGGACACTCAAGGAGTTGAAGGCTTTTCGATATCTCGGTATTATGCCTTTCAACTGAACTGCTCTTAGGGCTTTTGTCTCTTTTTGGAAACTTTCGTACGTGTGTTTGCGTTAGAGAGTGAGCAGCTCCTGCATCTTCCTTTGACTTGCCTTTTATAGTTGTTTTCTAGAGGTTTGAGTCGGCAGATCCGTTTAGACACAACGGATCTTTCTACTTAAATGTAGGTAGCTTTTTACCAACGTTTCTGTCTCCGTACAGGCTTTTCCGACCAACTTCTGAAAGTTCTAGTCTTCACGTGTTGGTCAGAATAGCGGTGTAGCAGTTGTTGAGATTTGCTTTGCTGTGCCTTTACTGGAACGGGATGCTGGATATCTTTCAGCATACTACTGGACTTGATGCGCAGCAAATGCTCTTCCGCTTCTCTGGCTTCAGATTGCTAACACCTTTAGTAGTTGGTGACATGTTATCAGATGCTGACTTCTCAGCATTCTGCTATCACTAGTTTTCTTCTTATTTTTTCACTTTTCTGATGTCTACTGAGATTCTTCCAAGCAACCTATTCTATTACAACTCGATGTTTTACCCTATACAGGACATTACATAAGTTTCTAAGCTATGCTAAGGTTCAGCAATGATCGACCATCTACTAAGGTTTGATCCAACAAAATCTTTTACATTGTACTCCTAAGGGTAATTCAGGAATATTTTCCCAACATTAAGGGTCATTTTGTCTTTTGGAAATTCGTATATTTAAGGATTATAATCATATCTTTAATGAATCCCATTAAAATAGATTGTGATTTAATTTCCATAACTGATTTTCTATTTCACGATCGTAACATTTTTTCCTTCCCTTGTGTCTTCTCATTGATGTCACATTACTTACGGTGGTTTACCAGCGTTGGACGGTGATTTGTCGGTGAACGCCGTGGTTGCGCGGTCAGAGCCCGCATGCGGCGCACGCAGTTTCTCCTCTCCTCGCGTATCTCCAATAGCCGCGATGATTGTGATGGTAAGGTGCAGCGCAGTCGTCCACAGTTGGGAGGAAGGGCGGCATGCCGGTTGTTGGGAGAAACTAAAATCTCTCCAAGAAAGATAGTAAATCGTACTGATTTTTTACCATGTAGATGTTACATTATTTATATGATAGTTACTACATTATTTATTCTTTATTAATTACATTATCTCTTTAGCGTGTTTTTTTTAATTTGGTGTTTTTTTTGTAGTTTTTTTTGTTGGTATTATATTTTCTTTTTAATATTCATAAACTAGTTGATTTTCATGTATGTCCTATGAATTTCTTTTCAGTCTAATGAATCAGAGTAATTTATATTTTTTCCGGCAGTTGCAATAAGAGAAAAAGATCTTCACCATATGTATCATTCACGATAATTTTTCATCTGAGTTCTTATTTTCTATCTCTCATCTGAAAGAGCGGTATGAAAAATTGATTGTGTGCGATGATTCATACCCTGGTGAATGGCGATCCTTTTATGCAAGTGTTGTGGATGTACGATCGATGAAGGAAGGAGATGAACAATTTGATAAATAAAATTTGTTTGAATTCAATCAACAACAAATCTATTCTAATATAGAAAGTTATGTGCATGCAACTACTATTCATGGAGTTTTCACGTCGCAATTTTTTAATTACCATGTAGATGTTACATTATTTATTGATAGTTGATGCATTATTTATTATTTATATATTACAGTATCAATGTTTTTCTATCCTACAACCCCTGCGTTTCCACCATCTTCACTTTATTTATTTATTTATTAATTTTTTGGTTTTAGGTTAAATGATGAAGAATAATGTATATGTGAAGTGAAGAATGTGTTGAAGGGTAGTACCATATGATTCATTTTTTTTTCCATTTTCATTTATAATATATAAACTGATAGATAGTCGATATTTTACAGGCACTTTCTTGTAGTGATCACTGATTATTAAGAAAGAACTAAACCATGTAGATGTTACATTATGCATATCATAGTTGATGTATTATTTAATATTTATCTACTACATTATCTTTTATAGCGTGTTTTTATTTTATTAGTATAATATTGAAATTGTAAACAAATAATGCAACATATTTGTCATAAATAATGTAACATTCATAACACATTATATATCAAATCAAAAATAATTTAATTACCTATCAAACGAAATCCATATTGCATATCTTCGGAATAAGATAACCGTTGTAAAATTAAATAATGTAATAACTAAAACTAAATAATGTATCATAATCCAAAGGATAATGTAATACCGTAACATTAATAAATAGAATTAGATAAAGCGCGATGAATATAGATAATGCAACATAATATGTAATTACATTATTCTTCATATTATGCTGCATTATATATGTTCATCGATATGCATTATCTAATTCTCCTTATTACCTTATTAATATTATAGTACTTTAAAATATATCATTACATTATCCTTTACATTATGTTACATTATTCAGTTTAGACTATTACATTATTTAATTTTACGACGAATATACTATTCCGAACATATGTAATAGGGATTTCGTTTGAAAGATAATTAAATTATCTTTAATTTGATATATAATACGTGAGAAAATAATTTAAATTGAGTGAGATGATTATTTAAAATTATATCAAAATTTTAGAGGAGAGAAAAAAAGACAATTTTCAGGGACGTGATTTTTGTTTGAGATAATTACAAAACTATGGGTGTCAAAATTATTGTTATACCATATAATGTAGTGCGTTACATTAGATAATGCCCCGAAAAATTTTCACTTTCAATTTAAATCACGATCGTTGAAATCTTAATTTGAAGGCTAGAATTTGGCCTAATATAACATATGAAGATGTGATAACCATATAATGCATCCCTATATAATAACAAGGATAACCTTCAAGGATGGCGTCCCCCTCTTTGTGTGTGTTTTTTGAGAATGAAGAAGTTTAGGTGTTTTGCTGCAGTGTTTGGAAAACCATTCAAGTAATGAATTAAAGAAACCTATTAAAGTAGAGTTGGTCTCCTGAGAGACGGTCTCACTATTTTTTTATTGTGAGACGGACCTTAATACATCATTTCAATAAGTTAAATACATCATTTCATTTTTAAGAATTACATTATTTGCAACAAAGAAATACATCATTTGCAATAAAGAAATACATCATTTCATTAAATTCATATCACAATAAAAATGGTGAAACATCATTTGCAATAAAAAAATACATCATTTCATTAAATTCGTCTCACAATAAAAATGATGAGACCGTCTCATCTGAGACTTTGCCATTAAAGTATTAATACACAAGTCAATGAAAAATGTTTGGGAAGGTCTTGGGTTAGGCAGGCCTAAACGATTTAGGCGGGTTTTATCCATTAACTCAAGTCCAAATCCATATAATATATCCTAATTGGGATTAATAAACCCTATTTGGGATGGATCAACCCATTTAGATAGGATAAAACCCGCCTAAACCGTTTAGTTCTGCCTAACGCAAGTTTTTGCCAAAATGTTTTGGGATTAATCATTCTTTTCCTCCCATACTAAAAAAATGAATTATTGATGAGTTAGATTTATAATATCTTTGACATCAAATTCTCATTTGAATTGGGCCTCCCATAAGTTCTTATAATCCAGTAAGGGAGAGAATATCCTCAATAAGTTAAGCCATTTTAGGCAAAACAGAAATACAATTCTTGTACTTTTAATAACTACAATCTTCCCTAATAATTACAATTTAGAAAGTAAAAATTAAAACTGAGAATGTAAGTATTTGGAAATAAGCCCTGTAGATTAAAAAAATAATAAATAAATAACAGCTAGAATTGAACTTAAATTTTAGGAATTAAAAACAAAACACAATAAATTAGAAAATAAAACAAGTAAAAAGATACTACTAATCGAATGCACTATCCTAAGCTCACCAATTACTATAGCTAACTAATTTGATACTTACAAGTTACGTCATATTCCAATTTTGGAATAGTTTATCTTGTCGAATGTGAAAGTGAGAAGAGATAAATTTGCATGTGGTTTAAAGATAATTAAGAAATGCCCCAATATTATCATATTAGTATGGGGTATTGAGCGTCTCCGATTGAAAGTAATAAAATAAGTTTTTGATGAAATCTAGAAATTGATCACTGATCCCTTTTACATGATAGATATAAACAGAAAGTTGAAGAGTAATGATAAAAGGTAATCGACTGTAAAGAGGAACCAAAGATAAATACAATTGAATAAATTTTAACTTAATGAAACCAATTTTTTGATCAGTTTGATAGCACACCATTACCACAGTTTTCATACTTCTATAAACATGCTATCAAACCAATTTCAATGAGCATATTTGTTTTTAATTTTACTTACAATATTAAAATGGAGTTATGCAAAGTTCGATCATAAATCTTTCATTCACTTAGAAATCAGAAATATTATTAGATAGTAATAAATTTGATCTAAATCAAGCATATTTGTTAGATAAAAGTTATCAAACTAAGCTTATAATTCAATTGATGTATCGATTAAATATATCCTACATTAATTTGAAAAAAAATAACTATTCAAGCATTTTTTATTTATAAGTCAGTTTTATAAGAGAAAGAGTGATGTTAACCGTATTGATGATTAACTAAGATATACGAGCTATTCGAGAGAGTTGTGCTATAGAGAGTGAGATTTGGTGTTGAAGAAGCATTGGATAATTAAGAAATCAACAAACAGTAAAAACAAAATGTATTCTCTCTCTCAAGAAAACTTAAAATAAAATAAAATGTCGACATATTTGAAGCAAAAGTCAAGAAAATAAATGTACGAGTTGGTTTAATAAGAGCAATGCCTGCCTTTGGATGACAACATAATGTCCTCACCATTTTAAATACGCTATAGCCACCCTCCTGCATTTCCCTATTTACATTTCTGCCCCTACTTATTCCCTAGATTCACCATCCACCCCAAGTTTTTCGCTTTGGCTTGTGTTCTCCATTTAAAGCTAAAACCCAACCTCTTAATTGAGGAATTTTACATTTCTTTTCATCTTTTTAAATTTAGATTTGATTTTACGTGAATTTATAGTGTCACAGTAGCAAATAATATAATTTATATGGGTTCGAGATATTTGCAAACACAACTACTACCGTTTATTTACATAGAGGAGTGTAACTACTAATATAGTAAATGAAAAGAGTTGATTAAATTTACAATTTTATCATTTCTTTATAAATAACATCAATTTCATTTAATAGTTTTATATTATAAGATATATGTATGTATATAATAATTATAATAATAGAATTTCAAACAAAATTATACTTGTGTTTTTTCTTTAGAACATTATATATTTGCGAAATTATTTATTAAGTATTGGTCAAGATAATACAAGCATGATTTTATGATGGGCTTACTTTGTAAATCAAACTTCTATTTTACTAGGTTTTGTATTTGATCTCCTTCATTTTGTTTTTAATAAATTTATGCATATAGTTGGATGTACAATATATAGAATAATTTATATCATAATTATACTAAATTATAATATAGATAATAAAAAATCAAAAAGCATTTTTAAAAAATTACTTGAAAAATATATAATATTCAGTTATAGTTTTATAAAACATTTAATTTATTCAAGGGTAAAGCTCAATTTAATATATTCTTCAAAATTCTCTAATATTTAGACTACACAGAAAAAGCAGCTCAGTAAAACCTGATCTGAAATGAGTTCGACCCCAACAAGAAAAGGGCATTTCAGTAACTGCAGAAAGCGTTTGGATCCAAACACTTCACTAATCATTCCTCATCGTTATCATCAAAAACCCACTGTTGGATCACATCGATGTTTTCTGTTTCGCGTCGCCCACTCCACATTCAGACATCATCAGGTGGAAAAGATGGCAAGAATTGTGCGTGCAGCAGTTTCCGTGGTAATGCACGTGATGCTGAGGAAGAGCACGAGCGTTTTCCGTGAGCTCGCGTTCATGGTGGTCAACATCGTCTCGTTAGTCAGCTCCATCGTTCGCTTCTCAGCCATGCTCTCCGCGCAATCCGACGCCGTTTCCGCCCACCACTCGCCTTCTTCCTCCATGTTTCTTCGTTATAATGGGTAGACTTGGCTTTTTTTTTTCATGATCATCAATCATTGTGTGCTATTGCTGGGATCTTCATAAGATATGTCGTTTTTTTTATGGTGGTAGGGAAGGAGTGCGTATCAAACTCGAAATCTATTGTTTCTTGAATCTAGAGAGGGAGGGAGGGTGGTTGTTACGATATTAAATTGGATTTTTTTTTAATCTTATATTATTTTTCATGAAGTGAAATGCAAGATTAATGATCGGATGGTGATATAGGAATAGGATTATTGGATCGGGGTTTCGATTGTGGGTTTTTCATGTTGGTAAACTAGATTGAGATGCATAATGTAATTTTAATATATGGTGCAAATTATTAATGGCTATACATTTGATGAATATAAGTTCACTATTTTTATTCCAAGATACATTATATGACCATTATATGACTAAGAAATGTATTGAAGTTTACCCATCTAATTGAGCATGTGAGCTAGCTTGTTCAAGTATTTGAAACCAAGATTATATTATACTGCTAATTATAATTGGACGAGAAAAGTCACACATTTCATTTGATTGAATTTGAACATGTGAGATTATTGTATTTGAGATCACATAATCTCCAAGAACCGTAAAATAATGAAACATTCATGATTGACCTTCTTTTAAGTATTTGAGTCTAGGATTACATTCTATGGCTAAGAGTTGAAGAAAGTTTGAAGCGACATACAGCATTCGAAGAGAAGACTGTAATTAGGTTTAGAGCAAAAGGGAGAAGGAAAGTTTGCTTTTAGAAAAGAGTCTAAAAAGCTCTAGTAAATATGGTTGCAAAAATCACTAGGTGCTCGAGTGGGGCTTAGACATTCTCTAAGCACTAGTTAATCGGTAAATTATTTTTTTATATTTGATATTTAACAATAAATAAAAATTAAAATTATACAAATTTAATTATTTTTTAGAAATGATAAAAATCGGCCACCTGAACTGATTAATTGACACCTAGTCCTCTTAGTTGGCAGCTTAGATCGGCACCTAGAAGTGAATTACTCTTTAAACTGTCTAAACATGAGGATTTGAAGATTTTCGGATCAACTAGAGTCACTATCGCCTAAACTGCTTGATACGGTTTTGTACATGTCTTTGATGGCCCAATCCCTTTACCCATTACCTATCTTGCAGCCCATTTTCTATGTTTGCCCTATTTCAATTTGAATTGGAATTAGGCTTCCACCTGTTGAAACATAGAGAGCAAGAATGGGAGAAACACAGAGAGCGGGAGAATGAGAGAGCTGCGTGCGCCATCTTGTGTGTGTGAGAAGCTAGACACCTAGGGACCTTAATTCAGACAAAAATCTGCTGATGGTCGCATTAATTAGAGCTAAAATATGGGATAGAGTTGAAATATTTTAGCCTGAATTCTTTTAACCAAATAGCCAATGACCGATCAATGTGAGGCCTGATAGGGCTGAACCAAAAAACTGACGGGTTGACCCAATTAATTTTTTTTTCAATATTTTTCAAAATAATAATAGAGCCAAAACTTACATATATTATTCAATATCACATTTTGTTATTTATATTTTAAGTTATAGAGTATGAATAGTTTATAATAGATAATTAATTCCGTCAAAATTAATCATGAAGTTAAAATATTTATAAACATTGATAAATAATATATTTTTATGATTTAAATGTATGAAAATTTAAAAATTGTGATGTATTTTTAAGTTTTTTATGATTAAAAATAATATTGTACATATTTTATTATTTTAAAGATTGTTGAGGTTCGATTCGTACGGATACGAGGTCCCGGGAACTTTGGATACAAACAATGCAGAAAACGGCAACAAATAAAGCTTAAAATAAACAACGAATTGAAATATAACAAACCAAAGAACGTTTATTCAACAAGAATAGCGAATTGTATCCGGAAGACTAGCCCGACAATATCAAGCTCGATGAATAGTGCAAATATAGCATGCGACAAGAGGAAATGGAAGTAAAATAGCAGTTAGATGTCTAAAGCGTAGGGTAGGTGCCAAAAATTGGCTTACAAGGGGTTGTATATAGGGGTTAGGATTTGCTAGGATTTCCGGGATCCTCGCCAGGTTGGTTAGGTAGCAAACTCCGAATTTATTGGAGCTGCAACATTGCACATCTCCAACAACTTTCGGGAATCTTGCGGTCCTATCCTCTCGCTGCTTGATGACTCCCCCGACCGTTGAGGGCTGCTTTATATCCATTGGGTGCCCCAGTTTGGCTCGTCAAACTGCTTCGCATCTTGATCGGACTACTTTCTGCGAGCTGCTTTTAGTCAGACTGTTTCTTCTTTTGGACTGCCTTCTCTTGAGCTATTTTTCTATTCGGCCTGCGAAAACTGACGTTGGGCTTCACTTTGGGCCTCTAGATGGGTTGATATTTATCATACCCCAACAATAGCCCCTTCGGCTCAATGGGGGACTCTCTTGGGAGCCCGATGAGTCGAATAATTAGGACATGTCACGCAGCGTTGTCGCCTATCGGGGGCGAATCATTTTCCTAGATGTTAGCCCATCAAATCTCTCTGAAATAGAGATCCGGTATAGTTCGTGGGGTGCCCGTAGGCACCTCCTTGGCCCGGGGGGACCGTTTCCTCTGTGGGTGGTCCTTACTGCTCGTGCAGCCCTAGGAAGCTACAACGAGTTCCATGATTGCGGGCCCAAAACTGTGACATTGTGAAGGGACGAATCGGGTTTTGTCCTATTTTAATTTTGGCCATTTGGTTAGCCCCTGCGAACTGTTTTAGTTCATGCTTTGGGGGTCTTTGAATGAGTGTGGCATTTTCCACGACCTCTTTGTAGTGATAGGGGTACTTCTCGAGGTACCGCGCTACTGGGATGGAGCTCCCACAACCCCAGTGGGGGGTTTTTAGTAGTTCGAATGAGCGAACTACTTTTGTTTGGAGGTGGAGTTCAACGTGTCGAATTACTTTTGAATTTTACCGCCTAAACTGAGTGGCAGTTGCATAATAACCTTGAAAATCGGGGGCGGTTTTGAGTAGTTGAATGGGTGCGAGTTAATAATTGTTGCCTCTTTTGATTTGATCCGCACTTTTCCCAAAACCACTCTCTCTCTCTCTTTCTTTGCGACTTCCGGTGAACGTTCCCTTTGTACTCTGCCATCATTTCCAGCGATTTCATCTACTTCATCGTTGCCTGTTCATCTACTTCCCCAAAAGGTAGTGCTTCTCTCTCTCTCTCCCTATTCTTCTTTATTTATTTGATTTTTTAGTCTGTTCGCGGTTTCGGGAGAGAGGATCTAGGGCTTTTGGTTTTGTGTGCGGGATGGACATGGGCTGATCGGGGCTCGCCTCCATCTTCTTTTTCTTTCTTCCTACGTTTATTTATTTTAAGGTTTGCGTATTCCCATTCATAATGTCTTCTTCTGAGTCCGATTCCCAGAACCGTGAGGGTTTTGGGTCCGAGGGGTTCAATCAAACACCCCCTTTCACACCTTCTCCTCCAAAGGGTCTTTTTCAAGGGCCGGAGAGGCTGGGCCCGAGAGGGATCGACAAAGATCCTGATGAGGAGTCCGACTCCGACCCTTCGACGACAAAATGATTTCGGAGGTAATCTGGGGTCTGAATAGAACAATCGGCAGCTTAGAGGGCGGTGGAGAGAGCAGTGGTGCCGATCGCAAGGTTGACGTAGTCGATCTGGAGCCCGAAGTGGCCGGCAATTTTGTGCTGCCTGCCGACTTGGCAGCCATTGGGTTTTGGGAGCTATCTCATGGATCACCCGGAACATGAGGAAGGCGCTGGCGGACTTAGTGCCCTGCCATGATATATGAGATATAATCCCGAGGCCCGATCGGAGATGCTTTGATCCGCCGTCTAGATTCGTGGCGGAAATGGAGAATGGAGTCGGGCTGCCAGTGCATCCCTTCTTCAGCGAGGTGCTTGCTTCGTACAATCTCTCTCCCTTCCATCTCGCTCCCAACAGCTGGTGCCACCTTTTCGGGGTGTTCCTTGTGTGGATGGACCTGGGACTGGGCCACCCGACCCTATTGATGGATTTATATACTGAAAGCTTTATGATTGGTATAATATGTACAAGGTCGATTGGTTAATATACTGGGAATCATAAATGTTGTATGTTCATCTCCTGTCTGAATTAACAAACGTGTGTCGCAAACGCAATTATCCTCTTATATCATCGATAAGGAGATCATACGGTGTGTAGAAGATCACGGAAGATCGTATGGATCGTTTGACCTAGCGAGATATAAATAGTTATCACAGCTGAGACAGTTCCAGGATAAACTGTCGGTGTAGGTTGCAGCATACGCAGTAATAAGCATCTTATCTTGGATGGCTTGATATGCTGGTGTGGGGCACACATTGATAAGGACCTAAGTCGAGATCGATTCTTTTATCTGACATTAAAAGAATCTAGATCTCTATGGCTTGACGAGATCCTAAGCTTAAATGAAGGTACAGAAGTATATGCAGATTGTGTATTACTTTGAGTTGCAATGAAAGGCTCTAGTTGAGCTTGTATATCTATATCTTGGGTAATAGTAGTTTGTGTATGACTGTCTGGTACTGGAACTAGGTAACCACATCCAGTATAGGAAGGTGACATTCCCTCAAAAGGTTCGTTATGCTAAGTCCTGCAGGCTGATTAAGTTCAAGCATAAGTGAAAAGGTTTGAGTGGATTGATTCAAGAATATAAGATGTTAATTAATTAAATAGCTTGTCAGAGCTTAAATTAGTTAACGAATGTCTGTAACCTTAAATGTGGGGATATGCCGAGCCCATGCAACCCGTACCTCAAAACGTGGTAGCAAATAGGTAGGACAGTATTGATTCTCTGGTGGAATGAATCAATATTAATTAATTAATTATATTCTGGGTTGAATATGGGAATTAATTAATTGATAGACCTTATTTGTTATTTGCATTTTGGTCCCTGGTCTGGCCCATGAAACTCAAGCCCAATAGGAGTCCAGTAATTTCCTATAAATAGGCCTCAGTTCCTCAGATCTCAACACACCACAAGATCATAAGTTGTAGGGTTTGAGTCTACGATGGACAACACGAGTTGCCATTAATTAAATACTTGCCAAGGATCGTTCTTAGGGTACCAGGAATAAATTTCAATTAAATAAATCATGCGATCCTATGCATGCTCCTACAATATTAATTGCAGAGGATGGATTAGAGAATACCTGATTTCACCGTTTGATCTACAAATCTAGATCGGAGCCAATAACGATGAAATAACCTTAGATCTGAGATAGAACACCGACGATGGATAGTTGTTCCTACAGATCTGATCTTCTGATCTGTTCCCTTGCTCCTTGGAAATCTGGTGAGGATTATCTACCAAGTTGAATCTGAGATCCGGAGAAATCGATCAGTTTCTCCCTCAGATAGCCGCCGCCTCTCTCTCTCAATTTTCTGATTATACTGAAAAGTCTAACTTGATCTGATAGAGAGAAGGCCTATATATAGTGCTAGGATTTTGAGAAACCCTAACCCTAATGGGCTGTGAGGCCAGATCAGGGATCAGATGCAAATAATAAACTGGGCCCTCTTTATTAATTAATCCTTCCTTGTTCAACCCAGAACATAATTAATTAATAAAACATTGTTTTAACCTTCACCACGGTAACAATGCTGACTCGCCCCTTTATTACCACGTTATTAGGAACGGGTTGCACCAAACTAACATGATCCATATATTTAAGGTTATAGACATTCATTAATTAATTTGGCTAATGAAAATCAGCCATAATTAATTAATCTCTTATTTCCTGAGTAATGCCACTCACTCCTTTTCACTTATGCCTGAATTAAATAATTCAACCTGCAGGGTTTAGCATAATGAACCTTGTGAGCTCCTCAGGGAATGTCACCATCCTGAAACTTATATGCTTACCTAAACGTCCAGACTAAGCAGGCCACACACAAATTGCCAACACCCAAAATACGGGTATAAGAGTACATGTAAGACTCGCCACCATGGTAAATCAAAGTGTGGTCAATCTGTGTGTGCCCCTTATCCTTCAGTTAGGTTTAAGATCATAGGAAGTATGTTAGGGATCTGGCTCATTCATATGTCAATGAGAATGGCACACTGTTGATCCCATCAATACATAACTATGTACCGACACATCAAGTAGCTAGGATAAGCCCACTTATAAACCGATGTGCCGCAGCTTAGACCGACAGCCTATCCAGGGACCGTCTCAACTGTGATACTGTTTATATCTCGCTAGGTCAAACGATTCATATGATCCTCTGTGATCTCCTACACACCATATGATCATTCATATAGGCGAGATAATAGGATATTATGGTTCGTTGTATGTTTGTTCTATCAGACAACGAGCATTGTTGTGGCAACACATATATGAAGACCAGTGTACCAAATACTTAATCATATATGCTTTCAGTATACAATCCCAACATAAGTTGCCCACAGCAAACCAATTTTGGGAGCAGTGGCGATCGGCTAAGATCTGAGAACGAGGAGGAAATTCTGCTTCTCAACCGGGAAAGGGATCTAATAGAGAATCTTCACCAGATTTTCAGATCGAGTTGGGATACAGATCAGAAGATCAAATCAGGAGGATTTTTCTTCTTCTCTCTCTCTCCTTTGTTTTCGAAAATATCATTATTATTTTCATAGATTTATTTCCTCAATCTGTTAGGAAATTAAATCTTTGTGCGTGGGAAAGATCAAAGAGCATCTCAGCACACGCGTTCTTCAGAGTTCATCAATCCAGGTATTCCGCATAAAGCTTCTTATGCATAATAATATAGGAGCATGCTAGGATTGTTCATAGGCATCGCAATTTATTTTTGATATTCTAATTAACGATCCTTGGCAAACGGACTTCGTGATTCAGTTCACGAATCCCTTCAATTGGTATCAGAGCCAGGTTTAATTAATTGGCTCTATCGGAAAAATAATAGTGCCTATGATTATGCATGATTATTATTATTGATTGCATGCAATGGATGGTTTTGGATTGATTGTATGTTTTTCGTCCTCGTGGTTCTCGGGTTAATCCGCCCTTTTATATGGATTTGTTTTTCACCCACGAGATAAATCCGTGGTTAGATTTAGATTTTTTAGATTGTAATTAGGATTATTCAATGTAATCTTTTATTTAAAAATTAAATCTGTAAAACGGAACGCGAAGAACACGAAGAACGAAGAGCCGCACGACGCATGATAGCGCCGGCACGGCAGCGAGGCCATGCACGGTGGTCAGGCACGGCAGCAGGGCGCGCGGCGGGGCCACAGCGGCGGCGCAGCCGCGCGCACGCACTCAGGCGAGCGCTGCGCAGCCCGACGCCGGCCAGGGCTGGTGCGGCGGCTCCGAACGAGGTCGACGGTGCGAGGGAGGCCAGGGCAGATGGCTGGGACGGCGGCGTGCGGCCAAGGCACGCAGGCGCGAGGGCGCGAAGGCGGCGCATCTCCCCCCTCGATCGACGTCGGCAGGCGGAGCAGGTGGTGGCGGCGGTGGCCGGCAACGCGGGGTGGGCGGCTACAGGGCTGGGCGTGCGGCCGGAACACGGAAAAACCCTAGGGTTTTTTGCGTGGTTTGCGTGAGCCCTGATTCCGTTCATGCACGATTCCGGTGAGTCACGGAGGCCAACGGTGGAGAAGAAGAGTGAACGGCGGTTCGGGCGACGGTCGAGGCACGCCGGGGCGGCGGCATGCGAAACGGGCAACGGCCGAAGGAGGCGGATCGCGGGCTACCACCATGCACGTACGTGCATGGCTGTTGTGCGATTCCGAGAGCCCTCACGGAGGCGGCGAGTCGCCAGCGGTAGTAGTTTGCCGGTGGTGGCTCGTCGGGCCAAGTTCTCGCGGGCTATTGGGCTTGCATTGTGTGCCTAGGTCCGCGATTTGGTTAACTGGCCCAATTGTCCAATTTTCAGATAAATCAAATCTTGGAGGCCCAAATTCGGAAAATGAATTCAGATCTCAGTCCAAGTAGTGGGAGCCCAGTTGAAGATCTGTATTATTAATTCCAACTTGTAATAGTTAGAATTAATTTTATTTTGTATCATGGGGCCACGAGTACATTTTTTATTTGCTTTATTATTTGTCTTCGCATGATATACGTGTTTAATTTAATTGCGCAGCATACAAGCATGTTGTTGACAATAGGAGCACGTTTACTGCTTTTATTTACAGCTTTAAAGCATGCTATGTGATTTATTTTGTGTAATTAATTATAACTATGAATTCGGAGTTCATGCTATGCATGATAGAATTTTAGCAATGTTATAATTATGGCTACATAAAATCATCTGTGCAATTGAACCTTATGAACTAAAAATTACTAAGCTCATAATTTAGTAAGACCTCCACAAAGCGATCCTTTATTGGAAGTGGATAATTTATTAGGTAAACGTCTACATGTGTAGCTTACTTAATTCATTATTCATAAGTTCTAATAGATATAGGATTTCTTAAAACAAACATTTATTTCATGTGAGAAGTGGGAGTTCATGCGTAAACGTCTACATGTGTAGCTTGCGTATTGAATTTTCATAAGTTCTCTAGGGATTGAATTAAATGAGACAACCTTATTATAGGGATCGGGTGTGTTCTAATAGATCCTTATATGGGAGGGTTGGCTTTGGTGGTAAGCTAGCTTAGATGTTATCCAGAGTATAACTCATTTGTGATGTCCCTACTCAGTTATCATTAGTAATAACGGTGTTATCTGTCATGGCGAACTGATTGACTCTCTCTATATCATTGATTGTATGCATAAATCTTCCGTGAATGTTGCAAACTCATCCAATAATAATAATCATTTAAAGAGAAAGTTTTCTTCCGATAAGGATCAAACATATCTCTGGCACTTGAGACTAGGTCACATCAATCTAAAGAGGATTAAAAGATTAGCATGCGATGGGCTCTTGGAATCTTTTCAAGTGGTACCGCATCAAATCTGTGAATCCTGTATAGAGGGAAAGATGACGATCAGGGTTTTTAAGGCAAGTCAGTCTCGAGCAGAGAATGTGTTGGAATTGATCCACTCTGACTTATGTGGACCAATGTCCACGCAAGCTCGTGGAGGTTATGAGTACTTCGCCACATTCATTGACGATTACTCAAGATTCGGATATGTCTATTTGCTTCGCCATAAGTCTGAATGCTTTGAGAAATTCAAAGAGTTTAGGACTGAGGTAGAAAAGAAGCTAGGTAAGACTATCAAGACACTACGATCATAACGTGGTGGAGAATACCTCAGTAACGAGTTCTTGCAGTACTTGTCAGATAACGGGATTACATCCCAGTGGACTGCACCAGGAACCCCTCAACAAAATGGTGTAGCGGAAAGAAGAAATAGAACTCTCTTAGAAATGGTCAGGTCGATGATGAGTTATGCAAGCTTGCCGATTTTGTTTTGGGGATATGCCTTGGAGACATCGACCTATTTGCTTAACCTGGTACCTTCTAAATCAATTCCTAAAACACCTCTGGAACTCTGGTATGGGCGAAAGCTAAGTTTGAACAGAGTGAGGTTTTGGGGTTGTCCAGCATATGTGCTGACAAAGGAACCTGATAAGTTAGAAAGTAGGTGTAAGCTGATGTTGTTTGTAGGATATCCCAGGCAAACGAAAGGTGATTACTTCTATTATCCTGAGAATCAGAAAGTCGTTGTCAGTACCAATGCGAGATTCTTGGAGGACGAATATGTAAGAAACCACAGATCCAAGAGTGAAATTGTCCTCCACGAGCTTGAGGACAAGGAAGCAATTCCATCAGGAAAGCCTAGTGTAATGGTAAATCCACCTACAACAGGTGAGGCTATACCAACACTGCCACTAATGCAAGGTATAGGACCAACGCGTACTGTGCCAACTACTGACACGGTTCAGATGCCTCGTCGCAGTGGGAGGGTTATCCACCAACCCGAAAGGTACATGTTTGTGGGAGAGACTTCTGACTTGATCCCGGAAAATGGACTGGATGATACCGATCCCTGGACATATGACGAGGCGGTATCTGATAAAGATGCAGACAAATGGATGATCACCATGGATTCTGAAATTGAATCCATTACGGCTATGGATGTATACCAGAAAACTGATTTGCCAGATGGCTGTCGAGCCATAGGGTGCAAATGAGTATACAAAAGAAAGAAAGGAGCGAATGGTGAAATTACAGCTTTCAAAGCAAGGCTGGTGGCGAAGGGTTATAGTCAGAAAGAAGGTGTAGACTATGACGAGACCTTCTCACCAGTAGCCATGCTTAAGTCCATTCGTATACTCCTAGCCATAGCAGCACATAAGGACCTAGAAATCTGGCAGATGGATGTCAAAACCGCGTTTCTAAACGGGTTCCTTGAAGAAGGTAGGGACATCTATATGCAACAGCCAGAAGGTTATGTGCAGAAGGGCAAAGAACATTTGGTCTGGAAGCTAAGGAAGTCGCTGTATGGACTTAAACAAGCTTCACGGTCATGGAATCTGCGTTTTGATGAAGTGATTAAATCCTATGGATTTTCACAATGCTCAAACGAGAGTTGCATGTGCCGTCTATGTGTCAGCGGAAGCGTGGTGTTCCTTGCACTTTATGTAGATGATATTCTCCTATTTGGCGACAATGTGGAAGTATTATTGGGCATAAAGGGGTGCTTATCCGAGCAGTTTCATATGAAGGACCTTGGGGAGGCAGGATACATCCTAGGGGTAAAATTATTGCGGGAGCGCAATAAGAGGATGCTGACCTTGTCTCAAGGATCATATGTGGATACTGTGATTACCCGTTTCAGCATGCAAACTGCTAAGAAAGGTATGTTTCCCTTCAGACATGACATATATCTTTCTAAGGATCAGTGTTCGGTGACACAAAGGGAGAAAGATGAAATGAGGAACGTGCCGTATGCATCGGCCGTGGGGAGCCTCATGTATGCAATGCTATGTACGAGGCCAGATATCTGCTTTGCTGTAGGCATGGTAGCGAGATACCAGTCTAACCCTGGACAGGCGCATTGGACCGCGGTAAAGCACATACTCAAATACTTGAAAAGGACTAGAGACTATTGTCTCGTCTATCAGTGTGAGGAGTTGTGCTTTGTGGGTTATACTGATTCAGATTTCAAGGCAGACCAAGACGAAAAGAAGTCCACCTCTGCCTATGTGTTTACATTGGGAGGTGGGGCCATATCATGGAGGATTGCAAAGCAGAAGTGCATTGAGGACTCCACCATAGAAGCAGAATATGTGGCAGCTTCTGAAGCTTCGAAAGAAGCGGTATGGTTTCGAAACTTCCTTCTGGAGTTGGACGTGATTCCTAAGCTGCCCAAGACAATCACGATATACTGTGATAATTCGGGAGCTGTGGCTAATTCAAAGGAACCACGAACTCACAGAGCAACAAGACACATTAAAAGGAAGTACCATATTATACGAGAAATCGTAGCAAGAGGTGATGTGCTAGTAGAAAAGATTGATACAAGAAATAATCTAGCGGATCCATTCACAAAAGCTCTGCCTCAGTCTACGAGATGCATGTACGTAACCTTGGGCTGAGGGCAAAGCTATCCACGTAGAATGTTTGATGTAATAGCTAGATTAGTTTAGACGCGTTATACTCTGGAAAGCACCTGTATAATGCTTTGAGTATAAGTGGGAGATTGATGGATTTATATACTGAAAGCATTATGATTGGTATATTATGTACAAGGTCGATTGGTTAATATACTGGGAATCATAAATGTTGTATGTTCATTTCCTGTCTGAATTAACAAACGTGTGTCGCAAATGCAATTATCCTCTTATCTCGTCGATAGGAAGATCATACGGTGTGTAGAAGATCACGGAAGATCGTATGGATCGTTTGAACTAGCGAGATATAAATAGTTATCACATCTGAGACAGTTCCAAGATAAACTGTTGGTGTAGGCTGCAGCATACGCAGTAATAAACATCTTGTCTTGGATGGCTTGGTATGCTGGTGTGGGGCACACATTGATAAGGACCTAAGTCGAGATCGATTCTTTTATCTGACATTAAAATAATCTAGATCTCTATGGCTTGACGAGATCCTAAGCCTAAATGAAGGTACAGAAGTATATGCAGATTGTGTATTACTTTGAGTTGCAGTGAAAGGCTCTAGTTGAGCTTGTATATCTGTATCTTGGGTATCTTGGATAATAGCAGTTTGTGTATGATTGTCTGGTACTGGAACTAGGTAACCACATCCAGTATAGGATGGTGACATTCCCTGAACAACTCAAAAGGTTCGTTATGCTAAGTCCTGCAGGCTGATTAAGTTCAAGCATAAGTGAAAAGGTTTGAGTGGATTGATTCAGGAATATAAGATGTTAATTAATTAAATAGCTTGTTAGAGCTTAAATTAATTAACGAATGTCTGTAACCTAAAATGTGGGGATATACCGAGCCCATGCAACCCGTACCTCAAAACGTGGTAGCAAATAGGTAGGACAATACTGATTCTCTGGTGGAATGAATCAATATTAATTAATTAATTATATTCTGGGTTGAATATGGGAATTAATTAATTGATAGGCCTTATTTGCTATTTGCATTTTGGTCCCTGGTCTGACCCATGAAACTCAAGCCCAATAGGAGTCCATTAATTTCCTATAAATAGGCCTCAGTTCCTCAGATCTCCACACACCACAAGATCATAAGTTGCACATAACAAACCAGTTTTGGGAGCTGTGGTGATCGACTAAGATATGAGAACGAGGAGGAAATTCTGCTTCTCAACCGGGCAAGGGATATCTGATAGAGAATCTTCACCAGTTTTTCAGATCGAGTTGGGATACAGATCAGAAGATAAAATCAGGAGGATTTTTCTTCTTCTCTCTCTCCTTTGTTTTCGAAAATATCATTATTATTTTCATAGATTTATTTCCTCAATCTGTTAGGAAATTAAATCTTTGTGCGTGGGAAAGATCAAAGGGCATCTCCGCGCACGCGTTCTTCAGAGTTCATCAATCCAGGTATGCATAATAATATAGGAGCATGCTAGGATTGTTCATAGGCATAGCAATTTATTTTTTATATTCCAATTAACGATCCTTGGCAAACGGACTTCGTGATTCAGTTCACGAATCCCTTCATAAGGGAGTGGCACAGTATGTACCGACTCAATCAGTGCAAGGACAAGCACTACTACTATTTCACCCGGAGGACTTCGGGGAGGTCGACGCTGATCAAGAAACTAAAGTCGAACTCCCCTGGGTGGTGGAACATATACTTCATTCTGAAGCTCGACCTAGAGCACCCAGAATTCCTTAGACACGGTGTGATATCAATCAGTGGGTCGATGACCTTTCTAGGTAAATTTCAAACTGGGTTTGGTACTGCAGGGAGGGACTGTCTGGTGCTAACATACACGGAGCAAGTGAGGTTCGATCGCGCCTATGACGTCAGTGTCGAGGACTGCGAGTGGTGGAAGGTGCAACAAGGGCGAGCAGTGACTGAAGGGATTCGTGAACTGAATCGCGAAGTCCGTTTGCCAAGGATCGTTAATTGGAATATCAAAAATAAATTGCTATGCCTATGATTATTCCTAGCATGCTCCTATTGATTATTCATAAGGGGGTTTATGCGGAATACTTGGATTGTAGAACCCTGAAGAACGAGTGCGTAGAGATTTGATCCTCGATCATTTTCCCACGCACAAAGATTTATTCCTAACAGATCAAGGAATTAAATCTTATGAAAATAAATAAATATTTTCGGAAACAAAGAGGGAGAGAAGAAAGAAGATCCTCCTGATCTGATCTTCTGATCTGTGTCCTAACTCCGATCCGAATATCAGGTGAAGATTCCCTTCGGATTCCTCGCCCGGTTGAGAAGCAGAATTTCCTCCTCGTTTCTCAAATCTAGTCGATCACCACAGCTCCCAAAACCTGGTTTGCTGTGTGCAACTTATGATTTTGTGGTGTGTTGAGATCTGAGGAACTGAGGCCTATTTATAGGAAAATACTGGACTTCTATTGGGCTTGAATTTCATGGGCCAGACCAGGGACCAGAATGCAAATAGCAAATAAGGCCTATCAATTAATTAATTCTCATATTCAACCCAGAATATAATTCATTAATTAATATTGATTCATTCCACCAGAGAATCAATAATGTCCTACCTATTTGCTACCACGTTTTGAGGTACGGGTTGCATGGGCTCAGTATATCCCCACATTTAAGGTTACAGACATTCGTTAATTAACTTAAGCTCTGACAAGCTATTTAATTAATTAGCATCTTATATTCCTGAGTCAATCCACTCAAACCTTTTCACTTATGCTTGAATTTAATCAGCCTGCAAGACATTAGCATAACGAACCTTTTGAGCTGCTCAGGGAATGTCACCATCCTATACTGGATGTGGTTACCTAGTTCCAGTACCAGACAGTCATACACAAACTGCTATTACCCAAGATACAGATATACAAGCTCAACTAGAGCCTTTCACTGCAACTCAAAGTAATACACAATCAACATATACTTTTGTACCTTCATATAGGCTTAGGATCTCATCAAGCCATAGAGATCTAGATTCTTTTAATGTCAGATAAAAGAATCGATCTCGACTTAGGTCCTTATCAATGTGTGCCCCACACCAGCATACCAAGCCATCCAAGACAAGATGCTTATTACTGCGTATGCTGCAGCCTACACCGACAGTTTATCCTGGAACTGTCTCAGCTGTGATAACCATTTATATATCGCGAGGTCAAACGATCCATACGATCTTCCATGATCTACTACACACCGTATGATCTCCCTATATACCAATCATAATGCTTTCAGTATATTAACCAATCGACCTTGTACATAATATATCAATCATAATGCTTTCAGTATATAAATCCATTAGTGACTGTCTCCACCCTCCTCAATCTCCAAGGCCAACTGGTCGAACTCCCTCGGGACATGGCTCGTCGAAGGGTAACTCGGAGCTGGTCGCGAAGGCCTTGTAGAACAAGATGAGTGCTAGTGAAGAGGATGAGGCCAAACATCGGGAGGCCAACCTTCCAAAGAGGCCTTAGACTGGGCCCGGGCCTACTCCTCCGCCCCCACCTCCTTTCTGTTCGCCACCAGAGCTGGAAGGAACCAACTCGCGCCCCTGTTCATCCTACCATCACGTCTCAGCGGGACGTGGAGGAGAGGGGAAAAGAGAAGGAGGGGGGCCTCGAGCGCCGTCGCCATTGGTGATCCTGGGAGAGGGACTCTTGTCGAGAGCGCCTAAAAGATTGGGGCGAGTCCATGGTGCAGGCCATGGCTCCCCCGAATGCATGGGTGGACTCCTTCCTAGTCCAATCCTGCCAGTTGCCGCTGATCCCCACGACGATTGACACATCATCGGGATCAGTGTTCGTGCGGCTCACTCGCTACAAGTTGCGTCAGCTCGAGGTCAGTTTCTTTGTTTTCCCTTCTTTCATCGATTTTCCATGTATAATGTTTCTTTTGGTTGTTGCTTGTTTTGTAGAACTCTGTGGAGTTCAATACGATCCACGGGGAGCTTGTTGCTTTTGGTGACAAGTGCACCGAGGAGATCTATCAACTCCAGTAGGAGTGTGAGGATGGGTGGAAGTGGGTCGAGGAGCTGAGATAGAAGCTCGATGAGACCGAGGAGAAGGCAGCTTCTCTGGCTGTCAAGGTCGACATTGCCAGGTGGAGGCTGATGCCTGCAAGGAGGAGGTTGAGCTCTTCCAACAAGAGCATGCGCAGGCCTAGGCCGACGTTTCTAACCTGGGGTAGGACCTCCAGAAGAGGGCGGATCAGATCCGATCCCTGGACGCTTGCTTGCGACGCAGAGAGAAAGCTACACCGCCAAGCTGAAGGGGTTTGAGTACCAAATTGCCATCCTAAAGTCGGGCGAGGGAATCGATTTTGTGGCTCTAATCCTCTCCCCATACTCGCCGAGACATACGAGGTACTTCATTATTTCCATTTCTTATTTTTTTCTCGGAGTGGAGTCCTAATCGATTTTGCAGACGCTCACTAAATAGGTCGAAAGAAAGGTCCAAGACAGGATTTCTGAGAAGTTCTCGAACCTCGACCTAAGCGTCTTGGATGTTCCGGTGGGAGGTCCTAACTTGGAGAAGCAGACTGACGAGCCGTAGTCGATGTTCTTTGGTCTGCATGAAAGACTTTCTGACGAGTAAGACCAGTCTTTCGAGCAGTAGCCCTAGCAGGTCCCGGATCAGCCCGATCAGAATGCCCAAGGTGGTGGCCCGAACCCTACTGATTCATTAACCGGCCCTACCCCAAATGCTGAGGCAAACTCCGAGCCTACTCCCGAGCTATAGTCGGCCTCCTGACTTCCAGGCTCTTCTTCTTTGAAAATGCCTCCTTTCTTCGCTCGGACTTATTAGTTTTTTTTTCCTGTACTTCTGCAAAACAATTTTACTTTTTCTGCTCTTGCGAACTACTTTACCCTTTTTTTTCATTTCTTGCTTTCTTATATGATTCCTGTGAATGATACGCCTTTTCATGCATTATCACAATCTTTATTAGTGCACATTTGGTTTTCTCATCGAGCTGTTATCTGATCAATAAAGTAGGGTTGGCGTCGCCCCTTAAATGCTTATCGTAATGAATAAATAATAATAATAAATAATAGGGTTAGGAATCTTTATTTAGCTTATGTTGATATGACCGAAATCCTCTTCGAACTCCCTTCATGTGTCTTATTGACCCTGCGAGACACACAAAATTAGGCATAAAGTCTGTGTATACTTCCGTACCTTAATTTAGGCATAAAGTTACGTCGAACATCAAGATCAAGATTCTTTTAATTTCATATAAAAGAATCAATCTTCTTTAGGTCCTATCAATGCGTACCGCACGCACCAAACATACCAAGCAACCAAGATAAAATGCTTATTACCGCATATGTTGCAGCTTATATCGATTGTCTATCCTGGAATTGTCTCAGCTGTGATACCATACCTCGCTAGGTTAACCAATCCATACGATCTTCTGTGATATACTACACACCGTATGATCTCCCTATCGATAAGATAAGAGGATACTTGCGTTTGCGACACATGTTTGTTAATTAAGACAGGAGATGAACATACAACATTAATGATTCCTTGTATATTAACCAATATTCCTTGTACATAATATACTAATCATAATGCTTTCAGTATACAATTCCATCAATCTCCCACTTATACTCAAAGCATTATAGAAGTGCTTTCCAGATTATAGAGTGTCTATCCTAATCTAGCTATTATGTCAACATCTGACGTTGCTGGCTGCAACCTCGGTCCAAGGTTATGTACATGCATCTCGTAGACCTTTTGTGGCAGAGCTTTTGTGAATGGATCTGCTAGATTGTCATTTGTATCAATTTCTCTATCAGCACTTCACCCCTAGCCATGATTTCTCTTATGATATGGTATTTCCTCTCAATGTGTTTTGTTGCTCTCTGAGTTCGTGGTTCCTTTGAGTTCGCCATAGTATCAAAGTTATCACAATACACCGTGATAGTCTTGGGCAACTAAGGAATCATGTCCAACTCCAGAAGGATGTTTCTCAACCATACTGCTTCCTTTGAAGCTTCTGAAGCTGCCATATATTCTTATTCCATGGTGGAGTCGGCAATGCACTTTTACTTTGCACTCCTCCATGATATGGCCCCACCTCCCAATGTAAACACATAGCCAAAGGTGGACTTCTTTTCATTCTGGTCTGCTTGGAAATCCAAAATTCGTATAACCTACAAGGCACAACTCTTCATACTGATAGATGAGACAATAGTCACTAGTCCTTTTCAGGTATTTAAGTATGTGCTTTACCATGGTCCAATGCGCCTATCCAGGGTTAGACTAATATCTTGCTACCATGCCTACAACAAAGTTGATATCTGACCTCGTACATAGCATTGTATACATGAGACTTCCCACGGCCGATGCATATGGCACCTTGCTCATCTCATCTTTCTCCTTTTGTGCCTCCGGACACTGTTCCTTAAAAATGTACACCATGCGTAAAGGGTAAAAACCATTTCTTGGCAGTTTGCATGCTGAAACGGGCAATCACAATATCTACATATGAAGCTTGAGACAATGCAAACATTCTTTTCTTGCGCTCCCGCTAGACTTTTATCCCAAGGATGTACCCCGCATTCCCAAGATCCTTCATATGAAACTGCTCAGATAACGACCCCTTTATGCCCGATAATACATCCACATTGTCACCAATTAGGAGAATATCATCTACATAAAGTGCAAAGAACACCACGCTTCCACTGACACACAGACGGTACACACAACTCTTGTTTGAGCATTGTGAAAATCCATAAGATTTAATCACTTCATCAAAACGTAAGTTCCATGACCCTGAAGCTTGCTTGAGTCCATACAACAACTTCATGAGCTTCTAGACCAAATGCTCTTTGCCCTTCTGCACATATCCTTCTGGATGTTGCATATAGATGTCTCGATCATCCTCAAGGTACCCGTTTAGAAATGCAGTTTTGACATCCATCTGCCAAATCTCTAGGTCCATATAAGCTGCTATGGAAAGAAGTATCCGAATGGACTTAAGCATAGCTACCGATGATAAGGTTTCATCATAGTCTATCCCCTATTTCTGACTATAACCCTATGCCACCAACCTTGTTTTATAAACTGTAATTTCCCCAGTCGCTCCTTTCTTTTTCTTGTATACCCATTTGCACCCTATAGCTCGATAGCCATCTGGCAAATCAGTATCTAGTATACATTCATAGCCGTTATGGATTCTATCTCAAAATCCATAACGACCTGCCATTTGTCCGGATCTTTATCAGATATCGCCTCGTCATATGTCCATGAGTCGGTATTCATCCAGCTCATTCTCCGAGACCAAGTCAGAAGACTCTCTCACGAACATGTACCTTTTTGGTTGCCGAACAATCCTTTCATTGCGACGAGACATCTGAGCCATGTTTTACGTAATTATTATTAATATTATTTCACTTTTAAAACTGCCTCTATAAAATTTGCAATTCAATTTTTTTTTTCATTCAAAGTTTAATGGGATGTCTGCAATTAATTTTTTATTAAGATATATGATGTCTGCCATTAATTTTTTTTATTAAGTTAAATAATATTTACAATTATATTTAGCATTTGCAATAATATTTACAATTATATTTAGCATTTGCAATCATGAAATTCGGTAATTTAGTTAAAAATTAATGAATGAAATATTTAAAAAATACAATATTGTGATTTGTGATTTGCAATTTTCTTTTTAGGAAAGGAACTACAAAATTAAAAAATTTGAACAATATGGTTTACGATTTCCTTGTATTGTATTGTTTGCAATTTGAAAAAAGAATTAGTTAAAATCTAAATAATTAACGTATTTGAGATTTGAGAAAAATAACTGACTTAAATAATATATGAGATGTGGGAATCAAAATTGAATATTTTGGTAAAAATGACTATTTCTTGAATATGTATATAATAATGGCTATTCAGGTTTTTTTTTTAAATAGTAGAAGTGACTATTTAAGATTTTGACTCTTTGTTTAAAATAAATTATCACAATATTTTTAAAAATCTGAATCATTTTATTAAGTAATTTTTCTAACTAAAATTTGTTATATCGATATCAGATAAGTCATTCAGAATCATTTATAAAATCCTAAATAAATCCATCATAAAATTCAGTTGCTTTTTCAATAACTTAAATAAAATGTATTATAATTAGTTATGGGCCGCTCTGCAGTTTGGATCAAGAAATAAATATAGAAATATTTAAACAAATGATACAGCTAGCCCATATTCCAGAATTATTGGACCTTACCTATCTTTTACTGGTCAAAATAAACTGCAATATAATTACTATGTGATGGGCAACAGATTTATGAATAGTTTTAAAAAATGTTGGTTTTTTACGGTTATGATCAACTGTCATTTTGTTAACAGATAAGTTAGTATCAGTTTCGCTTACCTACGATGATGTTGTAATATAGTATTGATGGTAATATTAATTTTAATTATTATCACCATTAATATATTGATGCATCAACCATGTACATATTAACACGTACCCACAGTAAGTATTGGTGCATTATTTATGTTAGTATGAAACATATATTGCTTAGTGGTTCTTTAAAAAGTTAAAATTAATTCACGTGATATTGATGTTCCCACCTGCTGATATGACAATATAGTATTAGTGGTGAGGTCAATATTAATTATTAGGCAAGAACTTGCGTTAGGCAGACCTAAACGGTTTAGGCGGGTTTTATCCTACCCAAATGGGTTCACCCATCCCAAATAGGGTATATTATATGGGTTTGGGCTTGAGTTAATGGATAAAACCCGCCTAAAGCTTGGGTTAATGGATAAAACCCGCCTAAATCGTTTAGGCCTGCCTAACCCAAGACCTTCCCTAATTATTATCATCAGTCCTGAACACATTATCATGTACACACAAATTTCTAAAGTTAGTATTAAACATATATTGCTTAGAGTGATTCCTTAAATAGTTAAAATTAATTCACGTGATATCAACTATCCTCTCTTAATTTGTGCATAAAACAACTTGTTTAAACCCCTAAAGCGATATATGTAACTATTTACGGATGTTATCTGCTTCAACTTCAAGTCAAAACTTGCAATAATTCAAAATATCGCAAAACTGGAATTTGAATCACCCTCTTTAATTTGGTTACATGTGGAAATTAATTCAAACGAAGACATTTACTGGAAAGTTTTTGACAAATTGTTTGGTACAAGTCATTTCCTTACTCACTTTTAACGTTGTTTGAAACTTTGATATTATCCTTTCCAAATTAATATTTAATAAATTTATGTGGCTGTCTGAATTAATTTAGCATCGATATGTCTCTTCGAACTCCAATTTTGTTGGATTACAGTGGCCAGCTTAGTAGATCTCAGCCGTCCGTAGCTATATTCACAACGATATCCGACCGTCCGTACGAAAAAAAAAAACATACGAAATTCGCGGAAGCTATTAGTAGTTTTGGTCTGGAATTTGGCGAGATACATTCTTCATGTGCTTACTGCCATTTTTCTTGATTCTACTCGGAGCTTTGCATAAAGCGTAGACAAGTATTTATCATCCTAAGCATAAAATAATGATTGCAAAACTTTGTGTGTGTTAATGGAGCAAACTAAATAGTTTCTGGACTGCAATTAACTGATAAATTAGTTTATTTTTTTATTATTTCAAATATATGAACATTAATAATTAAAAAATAAATTATATTTTTGTAAAATATACTCCCTCCGTCCCGACTTAATTGTCCCGGGTTGACCGGGCACAATAACCAAGAAGTGTGAGTGTAGAATAAGTTGAGTGAAATTAATACTTTATTGTTCAGTGTGAAAAAATTACATTTTTTAGTAATTGGACAACTGAGATCAAACAGACAAAAAAGGAAAGTCAGACAATTAAGCTGAGACAGATGGAGTATATAAAAATTAATATATCCCTTAGCTCGGGGTTTAGTGGTTATAGTACCTTGTCTTTGGATGAGAGGTCACATGTTCAAACTTCCAGGAAAATATTAAATGTGTGAATAGGTGTATGAGTTTATGATTATTGTACACTTATTAAAAAAAATTAATGTTCGGGCTGATTAACGGCACTTAGCGTCCTAGCCAGCCTAACCTGTCTTATCGGCCACCAATGCGCCAAATAACACAAAAACACGTAAGGGGTTTAATTTTATAATTTTTGAATTGGATAAAGATTGTATAACGAGGTTAGATGGTGCCTAAAATGGCAGCTTAGTTTGGTTACTACAATACTACGTAATATACATATCGGTTCATGGCTAAAAAATTATTTATGTTATAAGGAATTAATTTATATTTCTAATTAAAAAAATAATGGTTCAAATTAAAATTTATCACAATATTGTATGTGATCAATTTCAGAAATCATATTCATTCTTATTTTAGCATCGGATCCATTCACTCTATATGTTGTGTAATGATTCGGCCATAAACAATTGGGTGTAAAATCTTACATACCAATAATGTGGATCTGGCTTGATTCCTGATTATGATGTGTTTACGAAAACTTTATTTTTTTTCGCGTTAATGTACAACGTTCTAAAGAAAATAATTAAATTTATTGATTTTCATCGAAACCATAATTAACTTTTTTAGTTACGTACTAATAATTAAGTATAGGATTCAGTTCGTCGCAAGATCAGAGTATTGAGATGTACATTGAAAATATTTAAGAAAAGGGAAGGTCTTGGGTTAGGAAGGCCTAAACGATTTAGGCGGGTTTTATTCATTAACCCAAGCCCAAACCCATATAATATACCCTAATTGGGATTAATAAACCCTATTTGGGATGGGTCAACCCATTTGGGTAGGATAAAACCCGCCTAAACCGTTTAGGCCCTCCTAACGCAAGTTTTTGCCTTAAGAAAAATATGTACTGTTGGTCCCGGATTATCAGGGTATAACTTGGCAGCGGAAAATGTGTTAGTTCGTTTCTTGCGCTCTGCTGATTACTCAGCTGACTGGGACCTTGTCAGCTAGTAAGTCAACTGGCACTCTGAGTACTCAGCTGACTGGCAACTGGCTCGTCAGCTGGTAGCTCAAGACTTAGAATGTTTTTAGGTCTTGTTTGCACAGTTATATCAGTTTTCAGATATACACCAGCACTTGGGTGCTGGGTTTTAAATCAGTATGAAATGCAGAAAGCTGATAAAAGACAGGATTTATAGTGGTTCGATCAACTGATCTACGTCCACTCTCCAGTCGTAGCACTGAAAATTTCACTAAGAGTAATCAGGTACAAGCGTCCTACGATCTATCTCTAGCTGGTGAATGCCTCGTCCACCAGTTCACTAGATCAACCGCTCCCGGCCTTGTCCTTCTTCAACTCTGATCAGCTGTTGGAGTGCGAGCACGTCACTTCAACCTCCTTAGCTGACTGCGTGGGTGTTTAGTTCTCCCAAGAACGTGTCTTCTCAATACGGCAAAAAGCCCGTAATAACTCAGGTGCTGGCTGGCACAAGAGCTGCTGTGAACTTCCTCGGAAGAGAAAGAACACCAAAGAGATCAATAACTTACAAGCTGGAAGCTTGAAGTCTCGTGTTTGAATAAATTAACACACGGATAGCCTTTAGAAAGGCCTCGAAAGAGTTGCTTGCTTGCAATAAAGTTTCTGACTTTCGGTAGTTGAGCGAGAGAAGAAGTTATTGAATGTTGATGGATCCCAGGTATTTATAGACGCGGGATCCCATTCAAACTTCTAGCCGTTTGGACTCATCCGGAAAAGGTCTCTGTCCTCGCATGTCCTTCTGACGGCGGCAGGTAGGATTTTCCGGAAAGCGCCATGCTTTTGTCCACTTTATCTGACATTGATCTCTTTATGTACGAGGAATCGGAACTGGTGTCTTGAACTGATAGACTTTAAGGTATCCTCCCTTAAAGTCATGCTTTGTCAGTTTATTCCTCAGACGAATCTTCTTTTTGTCTCTAAGACTCTGGGAGAGTGAATCTTGAATTCTGCTGGTAACATCCGACTGGTAGAACATTCTGGTGATCTTGTGCTGGCAGTCTCTGCTGGTGACTTGCGCTGGCACAATCTAAGTCTACCGATATGTCTGATGTTAACTCTTGGAATCTCCCATGACTGGTGGCTTCACTGCTGGTGAACAGTGTCAGTGAGAACACCTATTCTGCTGGTAGGATTTGTCAGCCGCCTGCTGGTGAAATCCTTCCCAACTGGTGAACAGTAACCAGTCATTAGCTCTTCTCATGCTGATGAACAGTGTCAGCACGAGTCTTGTCAGTCGCTTGCTGGTGAGACTTTTCTCAACTGGTAAGTACATCTCATGCTGGTGAACAGTAGCCAGCATGAGTCTTGATCAACTGCGACTTACAACTCAAAAGACCTAAACAGGACTTTACATTTGAGATCTAGAGCTATCTAGAGACAACTGACGCTGGTAGGACTTAGGATTTGATCCACCAAAACACCAAACTAGAATCTAAACAAGTAGCTACTGGGGAGAGGAAACTTAGCCAAATTTCCCAACATGTACTCATAAACTGTTTGTTACTAATTGCTTTGTGCTTCTGAAAAAGGATTGTTAGCAAGTTTGGTTAGTTAATCAGATTCAATTATATACTTCAACATGTAGAGAGTATTGAATTTCAAATCTTTGCAAATAAGTAAACAAAGAAATAAATGGCAAAGGGATTTGTAGAGGTTTGGTCACAAAAGCCCTACGTCATCTCTTTAGACCTAATGTTAGAAATTGGGAAACTGGTAACCCTTTATTTGATGTTTTGGTGTATCAAAACTAGCTTTAAGTTTCTAGTATGTTTCTACAAGTAATCCTTGTACATCATAAATCAAGTTCTAATAGAGACTAGAAACTGGAAGTCGAAGATCGAGAAGAAAGAAACTTAATTTCTAAAGGAGGAAATTGTTAGAAGCTAAAGCTCGAGATGCTGGAATCAAGTTTCAGAACTTATATATGAAGAAACTAAGAAATTATAAATCAAAATCTAGTTTCGGAACTTGAAACCTGAAAAGGCCAGAAAGTCTATTTCTGGAAACTGACCTTTCACCAAAGGAGATCAGAAACTTGAAAAGTAGAGGATTCAGTTTTCAATTTCGAGGCTTGAAGAGCACGTGGAAAGTGAGAAGACGAAAGAAATTCGAGTGAAACTCCAAGTCTTATCTAAGTTTCCTTATAGTGTCGATAAAAAAATCATGTACGAGGAATCTCAAGTTTCCAGTTCCTCGGACTGAAACTCGCTCTAACAAGAAGCAGGTGAAAGTACAATGCCAAAGGACAAAAGCATATAAGAACAAACTGCATCATCAAAGAAAAATGTAGATGATTGGATGACATAATCCTTGTCTTAAACGGACGAATTTGTTCTAATGGACAAAATTTCAAATGGTCTCCAATCTGCCTATAAATAGCAAACCACTTCGATAGAAATCAACACCAAAACCTATCTTTCGAACTAGTAGAAACTCTATCAAGGTCAAAACTCAAAAGCTTAAAAGCACTCTGAACATTTCAGGTCTCTGAACACGAGGCTTAGCTTTTCAAGCTTAAACTTAACATTTGGTGTTTATTACTTTTCAAGTAATAAACACAACATTCAGTTTTCTGATGGGCTATTGCCAACCACTGAAGATCTTGGAAGAACAACAAACATGCAACATTCTTGTTTGAAGGCTACGAGGTGCGTCCTCATTTTAGATTTATGAAGGAAGAAGACGACCAAGTTTTTGGGCAAGTGACCTCGCAGGCTGAAGGACATTGGAATCCAATGAGCTAGTATAGATTGTGAGAAGTCTTGTAATCTATTACTTAGTGAATTCTCGGATTAAGTTCCGAAGAGTGGACATAGAACTTAAGGCTCCAAACAACTATAAATATCCTGAGTCATTTTACTACTTTATTTATGTTTTTGCAAATTAAGTTTCAAGCATATTTGAAACCTTCAATACTTTTTAAGTATTAAGTGTATATCTACAAACTGAAACTTAAAACTATCAGAGTTTAAGTTTGAGCTAAACTAAGTTTCTGGAAACTGAAAACTTAAAACTGAATTTCAGTTTTCAGAAGTGCAAAGATATTAATACTTCCGTTGTATACAAAACTACTCTGATCTCAAGACCAACAAGTGGTATCAGCGCAGGTCAGTCCTTACAGGCTAGTTGTGCTGAGTTGCTTCGGACCGGATCCATTCCTTGCACTTGTTTCTTTCTATGACTTAGCTCAAGTACATTAAAGTTGATGAATATCACCAAGCTTCCCAAGTACTCTGCCGAGAAGTACAACATGTGGAAGAAGAGGTCTCTCATTATGCTGAAGAACATTCACCCGGAGATGGCTGAGGTGATAGCCAATGGACCTCTAAAGATTACAAAGGCCAACGTTCAACGTGGAGGAACCGATGGCCTAGAGATTTTTGAAAAGCCGTACGTTGAATGGACAACTGAAGACAAGGCCCGTGCTCACCCGGACTGATGGATCACAAGATGATCTTAACATCTTTACTAGAAGCCCTGATTGAAGAGGCCGTGGAGTACGATAATACGGAACAAGTATGGGATTTCCTTGGCATTCTATGCAAAGAAACTGACCAAATAAAACGCAATAAGATGCAAATTTGCGTAGACAAATATTAATCCTTCCAGATGTTTCATGTAGAAAATATCAATTCAATCGGTTCATAGCAATATTCTGCGAGCTGAAAAACCTGGGGAGAGAGTATACAATTGCCGATCTCAACGCGAAGGTCCTCTTGAAGATGCCCAAGGAAGACTGGTTTCTCAAGACTACTAGTCTGGAGGAGAAGGATTTATAATTTTTTTTTCAATTACGAGCACATGAATGGGATATCCAGACGGTTAACAAAAATGAAGCAGTTCGAAAAAAATTGCACCCACTGTAAATGAAGAGGATGCGACCTTCTTCGTCAAAAGAGACTTCCAGAGAAGACCTAAGAAGCTGTACCAAGCGGTCAGATATCAACATCAAAGAATGCTCCTACAACCCCATACTCTCACAAGAAATAGGAGGAGACCTCAGTTGCTGAGCTAGAGGAACAAATGAGGAAACTAACCAAGCTGATCGAGAGAGCAAAAGCCAAAATTGAAAGATCTCAAGGAGGTGATAAAACAATTATTAAAATAACACCTAAAGTTTGCTTTGACTGCAATACTCCAAACCACCTCAAGTATGAGTGTCCTCTTGTCGATAAAGAGGAGAGAGAAAGATTGAAGAAGATATTCGAGAAGAGAGCTTCCAAAGGGGTTGCAAAGGCCATGCTCTCCAGAATTGAAGTACCAGATATTCCTGACAATGATGATGGCTATTACACATCGGAAGATGAGTCGAAGCAGGAAGCTCTACTGGTCTTCATTGTCGCAGTGGGAAAAGATGCTTCAGACGAAGAAGATGAAGAATCAGAAACTGAAAAATTGGTTACTGATTCTAAGCTCATTTCTTGTTCTTCTGCATACATAGACGAGGACTGTTAATCTATTTGCTTGGATTTAGATGATCTTTCCCTTGAAAATCTTTCCAAAGAATTCGCCAAATTTTAACAATTAAAAAATATTTTAGTCAGTGAAAACACTTCACTGAAACTTAAAGTTTTTACTTTGACTGAGGAGATTGAAAAATTGAGGTCACACAGTGAGGAATTGATCAAACTTAGAGAATAACATTCCCTCTTACTCAAAAAATTTCAAAATATTTCCTAAGGAATGTGATTCTTTAAAATTGAAAGTTGCTAATGATGAAAAACTTATTTGCTCACTTTATTCGATCACTAGCAGAACTAAAAATGCCTTGAAAGCTCAAAGAGATCCCAATGACAAAACTGGGGTTGGTTCTATGCCCAACCAAGTTTCAGTTTCAAGGGTAGGGAAGACTTCACATCCGGGATTAGGATTTCGAGACTCTTACAGGAACACAATTTCCAGAAAGAGTTTGCACACACCCACTATTCCTTCTGCATTGCGTCCTATAATATTCATTATTTTAGAAGGAAGAGTAAGGTAGAGAAGAAATCACCACAGATCAAGGTGAAGCAAGTTTGGATTCCAAAATGATGGATTCCAAAGACTAACACTGCAGGACCCACAAAAAATCAAGTACCTAGACCCTAACTTCCTTTCTGATGCAGGTATCAGGACTTGAAAGTTAGTTCCAGCAGAAGAAAAGAACAGCTTGGGTACTGGACAGTGGGTGTTCTACGCACATGACAGGAGAGAAGGACTTGCTCACCAAACTGGAAATGGCGAGAGGACCACCAGTAGTATTCAGTGATGATTCAAAAGGTTGAGTCATTGGAAAAGAATGTGGAATACAATGGAATCACCATAAAAATGTGTCCTTAGTCACCAACCTCAACTACAATCTATTAAGTATTAGCCAACTCATTCAAAATATCTATGAGGTGACCTTTGTTGAAGCTGAGTGCCATATCAAGGATAAAGACTCGAAGAAGACCATACTCAAAGGAATTATAAAAGGAGGTCTCTATGTCATAGACTGGGAGAGTGGCCAAGCTGACACTTGCCTTGTCGTAACAAGTTCCCACGAAGGCACAAACTGACTTTGGCACAAACGATTGAGCGACCTCAACTTCAACTCGATCAGACATCTTGTAAAGCAAAAATTAGTTAAAAGGCTACAGCAAACTGGATTCAAGAAGGATGAGATTTGCAGAGCATATCAAATGGGAAAGCAAACCAAAGCTTTATTCAAGAACCGTCCAATTACAGTGAGCATTGACAAAATTTTTGAGTTGCTGCATATGGATTTATTTTGACCAGGCAAGCCACCTATGATCGGAAGAAAAAGGTTCACTCTTGTAGTTTTTGATGACTACTCGAGATATACTTGGGTGAGGCTGTCGAAAACTAAGGACGAGGTCAAACTCCAGCTTCCAGAACTGATTATGAGAGTTCAAAATGACAAAGGAGTGAATGTGAAGAGGATAAGGTCCGACAATTGAACTGAGTTCTACAATGGTACTTTGATGGATTTTTGCGCAGATATTGGAATTGCCCATGAGAAGTCAGCTCCAAGAACTCCTCAACAAAATGACCTTGCACAGAGAAGAAATAAAACACTCAAAGAAGCAGTAAGGAACATGCTCGCAGAAGCCGGTTTAAGCGAAGGCTATTGGAGAGAAGCTTTGATGACTGTGTGCTATACTTAGAACAAAAGTGCAATCAATAGTCGTCATCACAAAACTATCTATGAGGTCTATCATGGTCGTAAGCCTTCTATAACTCATCTACGTGCTTTCGGTTCACCATGTTATGTCCACAATAACGAAAAGTCAAAACTGAATACCTTTAGTCCCAAAGTTGATGAAGGGGTGTTCCTTGGTTATGAACATCCTTTTCATAAGGGATATAAGGTACTCTATATGACTATGGGACTTGTGGAGATAACATGCAATGTTGAATTTGATAAATTTGTTCTAGTGCGCAGGACCTTGAAAGAATTGACTTGACACTCGTGAGATCAAGGATGTTAATGAGAAACTGAGTTTTAAAAATGATGATACTTTTCCAGTTTCTCAAACTAGATCTATGAACGAAATATCTAGTTCTTCAGTTGGCTCGGCTGGATTGAAACCTACTGAAAGGACCCTTGATGCTATAGTACTTGCTGAGGCCTTAGATTCCATAACCCTAAATACCTGCACAAATTAAGGGGGAACCTTAATTGAAAATGGCGAAACTGTAAATGATGCACAAACTAGAGTTGCTCAACCTAAAGAAGTCATTCGAGAAAATCAAGAATTGGAAACTGCAGAAGGAAAAACTGGAGTTGAAGGATCGAATGAAACTAACATTTCAGTTTTTATGCAGGATCCAGTTTCAGTTTTAAAAGATCAATTTTTAAGAGAGTAAGAACTTAATTCAAATTCTACACTAACCTCTGTTCCAGTTTCAGGAACTGACTTTCCAGGATCCTCTACTTAACCTGTTGTAGTTAGTCAGCTGCAGAAACCAAGGTGGTTGAGATATCATCCTGAAGATGCTATGTTGGGCAGCATTGCAAATCCAGTTCGCACACGCCAAGGAAGTTCTTTGTTATCATGCTTCATTTCTCAGCAATCAGAACCAACAAAGATTGCAGATACCCTGAAGTCGATAGATTGGACCAATGCAATGCAAGAAGAATTGGTTGAGTTCACTCGCAACAAAGTATGATACCTGGTGGACTGACAAACACAATAGTCCGTGATTGGAACCAAATGGGTGTTAAGGAACAAGCAAGATGAAACTCTCACGATCGTCAGGAACAAAGCAAGATTGGTTGTAAAAGGATATTCACAATGCGAAGCCATAAATTTTGATGAAACTTTTGCTCCAGTTGCCAGACTTGAAGCCATTCGATTATTTCTAGCTTATGATGCACATCATAACTTTCCAGTTTTTCAGATGGATGTGAAGAGTGCATTTCTGAACGGGGAACTGAATGAAGAAGTCTATATTGAACAACCCCCAGGTTTTGAAGAAGGAAACCATGTTTACAAACTGAGAAAAGCTTTAAATGGGTTGAAGCAAAAACCTAGATCTTGGTATGAGACTTTGTCTCAATTTCTTCTCGAGAAAGGTTTTCAGAAAGGAAAAATTGACACAACTCTCTTCAGAATCAAGGAAGGAACTGACATTATGTTAGTTCAAATCTTTGTCGATGAGATTATCTTTGGTTGCAAAAACTTGGAATTATGTGAGAAATTTGCCCAACTAATGCAAAGCAATTTTTAGAAGAGCATGATGGGCAAGATGGCATATTTTTCAGTCTGAAGGAGGAATCTTCATCAATCAATGGAAATATACCAAGGATCTGATAAATTAGTTTGGCCCACAGAAAATTAAAGCCTTGAGGATTCCTATGAGCCTCAGTGCTCAGATCAACCTTCATGAAGAAGGTGGACTAGTAAATCCAATGAGCTACAAATGAATTATAGGATTATTGTTATATCTGACTACAAGCAGGAAGAATATTCCTTATATTGCTGGTGTTTGTGCGAGATTTCAAGACAATACAAAGAAATCACACATGGAAGCTGCAAAGAGAATTGTGAAATACCTTAAAGGAACTGAATCCATAGGTATATGGTATCCCAAAACTGACGAACTGACTTTAAATGCATATTCAGATTCAAATTTTGGAGGTTGCAGAATTGATCGGAAGAGCACAAGTGGAACTAGTCAGTTTTTAGGCCACAAACTGATTAGTTGGTTTAGCAAGAAACACCATTCTGTAGCTACATCTACCACTGAAGCTAAATATGTAGCAGCTGCAAGTTGCTGTGCTCAAGTGCTTTGGATCGAGCAACAATTGTTAGATTATGAAGATGAAACTGGATGGGTACCAATTTATTGTGACAATAGCAGTGCTATGTGTATCACCAAGAATCCAGTTCATCACTCGAGGATAAAGCACATTGATATCCGACATCATTTTATCAGAGATCATGTGGAAAAATGGATATATCTGTGGAATATATCAGAACTGAAGATCAGTTAGCATACATCACCAAGCCTCTACCAGAAAATATATTCAAAGAATTGTGCATCAAACTTGGTTTACTTGAGTTTGATGAGATCTCATTTAAAGAGGAGTATACGTGGATTAAAACTGAGTCCTAGCTCTTAATTTTCAGTTTGCTGAATTTCGCGCTCAATTTTCAGTTTATGGTTATATACTAAACCATTTTTTTTTCAAAAAGTGGTATCTCGGAAGAAACTGAAAAACTGGGGTTTGGATTTCTTTGAAGGAAGTTTTTGGACTTAAACTGAGTCTTAGCTCTCGGTTTAGAAATTAGAAAACTAAAATCAAATCAGTTTTCAATTTTCAGTACCAGAGGCAGGATGTTTCGAATTCAAATTCTTGACTTCTCTCACACGTCCCATTAAATGCGAGGCAGACGCGGACCAACCCAAGAGTGCCACATGTCGATTGTCGTAGGCAGTTCAACAGATGCACAATCCCAGCCTTTGATCGTGAAATGTTTGCTAAATCTAGTCCGTTCATTCCATGATTCGATTTCTATATATAGGTCAATGGATTCTCACACTTACACTTTATGCCAAATTTACTCTCTGCAAATATTTGAACCTTCAAACCAAGAGCATTCTTTTTGTCTTCGACATACATTCCATCATTTACTTCTAATCATTCACATTCAATATGCCGAAGCATACATCCGCTGAGAACCTAGAGTAGGACACCTCCACATCTGGCCGGACTGAGTTGATCTCTGAAATAGATGACATCCTCTATGCCGAACTCATTAAGTTGGCTAAGAAGGAAGCATCAGTGGATAAACTAAGTTTTGAACAAAGGGGGGGGGGGGGGGGGGGCAGGATCACAAAGAAAAGATCCTTCTGTTTGATGAAGCTTTAAAAGTGTGCCCAGACTCTCGTCTGTAGGAAAAACTGGGGAATGAAAAATTGATCTATTTTCTAACAATATATCCAAAACTATTTCACTCGTTCATGGTGTTCGAGTTTTATTCCAATGCAGTAATTGCCCAAATAGAAGGTCTTTTGGAACCTCGTTAGCTAGAATATCGATTAGGGTTCACCCTGGGTTGCTGAGCAAGATATTACAATTGAAGAACAATGGTGCTCAAGTTGACACTTACCGTCATGGAGTTCGAGATGAGATGGAAGACCACTAGAGGAATTGGAAGAAGGACTCTGTCAAAACTCCCTGGAAGGTGACCACCAAAACCATAGAACTTGACTCTTTTTATAAGTTTTTGGGTAATATTGCCATCTGTTTGCTACAGTGTGAGGTGGGTTCACACTCAAAATTGAGCAAGAAGAACTACTCAGTTCTGATGGCATTTGATGATGAAATGTGTGGAAATTGGGCTGAATTCATCTTTGAACGATTGCTGGAGAATATGGGGAGGAACTTCACTCTAGCTGAGAAGCGCATTTTTTCCACCGGAGTCAGCTTTGGCTTGAAAGTCAGCTTCTTGATTGAGAAGTTGGTGAAGAATGTGGATTCAGGAGAAGCACTTTCACTTATAGATTTCATCCTTCTAAACAACGATATCTTTGAGATTCTCAGTTCTGATGAGGAGCGAACTGAAACTGAGAAAGCTGACAGCTTCGAGCAAGTGTTGCAAAATCTACCCACTCTCACCAATCTTGGTGAAGTGACGAGCAAGGGGAGTGGTGATGCCTTTGCTGGAGCTGCTATCCCAATTTTTGTGAGGAAACAAAGATCAATTCCAAACAGGCCAAATAAGAAAATTCAGAAAAAAAGGAGAAAGGGAGGTTACTGAGAAAATCGGTAAGAAAGCTCGGTTGGAGGAGAAGAGGAAGGCTGAGGAAGCTAAGAGAGCGGAGGAAGAAACCGAAAATGCCAAGCAGGCTGCCAAGGGCAAGAAGAAAGTTGTGGAACAACCCAAGAAGAGGAAAGGGGATGATTACGATCCCACAAAACTTATTCCTTGGAAGAAACTTGAGTTTCGGGAACTAATAATCCCTACTTTTCCCAAACCCATTTCAGATGAAGCATTTGCCACCTTCTACAAGGAAGCCCACGACTTTGACCAAAGTTCAAAGGAGAAAACTGTGGAAATCGTTGTTGACCCAAAGCTTGAAGCTGAAACTGAAGGAGGGGCGACCGACCTTGAACAACCGGCAAAGGAAAGTGGAGAGCAAGTGTTGGATGTGCAAGGGGATGCCAACATTGCTACTGAAGAAACTGGGGCGACCAACCCTGTACAACTTGCGTGGGATATTCTTGAGGGCGTGTTCACTGCGCAGGCTTGATCACTGCTTTTTCTAACAGATTAATTATAATAACAGTGGCAAATAAATTTGTAAACCCTAAGGTTATCGATCCAGGGGAATTGTGTGGGGGAAAATATCCTATGTACTAATTATGATTCTAAAATCTATTGTTTGAGTAATTCAAAATTAGATTTTGGTTTTATAAAACTAAAGAGAACAATACGAAAAATTAAAGGTTGTGAAATCAGATTAAAGAGGCACAGATTCCAGGGAATAATTCTTATTATGGATAACATGTAGGAAATCAATTAATTTAACAGGTGGAATACTGCAATAATGCTATATTTCCTTGTTTGGCAAATATAACCTAGATTACAAATTGGTGATTATCTCCGCTCGGTCCCAAATACACCAAATTAGTCAATCTGATAAGCAAATCAGTTCAATTCCTACAATCTAGTACATCTGTTTGGATAGTGTAGATGTATCATGCATTCCTAATCCCACTATTAATATTCACCTCTCGGTCCTTCTATCAATAGCTAGACATCTAAATTAATCGTCACCTCTCGGTCCTTGAATTAATCTAGAATTATGAAATAAACAAAGGAATCATGAACCTAATTAATTAATCCTAACATGCATCCATAATAATATTCAAACCCTAGAACCCGCTAGGGTTTCTAGCCACTCATCGCAGATAGAAATCCAAAAGATAACATATTAAATTGCATAAACATAAAGAACTTACTAGAAAATAAAAGGGTTTCTAGTTTTCCAAGTCTCCAAACTCTAAAAACTAAATTGCAGAATGAAAAAATGAAAATAGAACTGAAAAATATGAATGGTGATGTCTAATAATCGAATTTAAGGAGGTATTTATAGAGGGGAAGGTGTATCCTATCAAATCTAGGGCTAAAGATATGATATATCTCGAATTTGACAGGGTTTCCGAGCCAGACTTGCGTCGATCGACGCCAAGCAAGCGTTGATCGACGGCGCTTTTTTTTCTCCGGCGTCCTCCTGCACGGTCTCACGGTTTTGGCCATAACTACCTCTCCCGAACTCCGATTAACCCGATTCCAGTTGCGTTGGAAAGCTAACTCAAAGCTCTATCCATTGACATGCCCCAATAGCCCGAATTCCTTGTGTGGAGAAATCCTTCACTGCTACTCTTGCACGTTACTGCTTTCGGAAAGGTTTTCCGGTGATTTTGGCCTAAAAACTGTGAAAAAACACCATAACCCGCATAACACCACCAAATATCGACTCATGAACATAATATATGTATAAACTCAATAAGACTACATAAAATAGTAGAGAATAATATGGATAAGCGAGTAAAATAATGAGCTTATCAAGGCTGAAACCAACAAAGGAGCTGAAGAAACCAGGTTGACCACCCCGGAAAAACTGGTGAGTTCAAAAACTGGAACTGGAACCTCCTTAGCTTCCAAACTGAAACTGGAAAGGGTGGAAAAAGAGGTGAGTCTGGTAAATTTGATAAATCTGATGACTACCCTTCCACTTCCTCAGATGTCACCAAATCAGAGGACGATCTATGTCTTGATGCAATTTTCAACTTTTCAAAGGATAAAAAAGGAAGGTGGAGGCATCATCATTGGGATCAGAGGAGAAAGGAGTGGATTAATAAGCCCAGTCTGTTTGCAACTTATCGAATCCCTTTGAGCGGGCTACCACATCCAGAACACATTGCGGAGAGGATGATGAATTGGTGCCCACCCATATGAGAAAAAGATGTCAGAGAATCCATGTTAATTCCTTGGGTAGCTGAGATTTCAGAAAGGGTGGAGGAAAAAGTCACTGAGGAGATCATGCTCTTATATCCAGACATCCTTGAGGATGAATCCATGCTTGCCATTGATCTGATAGTTGAGTTCAAGAGGTGGAGAAGATTTGACTTGGTGAAGCACGAGCTGGATGAAGAAGATAGACCAATCATGCAAGCCAGGCTCAGGCTCATTTTCTGGAGATCAGAGGATTCTGGGCCAAGGAATGGAGTGGCGAAATTGAAGGGAGGCAAAGGACTGTGGAGGAGACAAGGCAGACACTTCTGTGTATCCGTGCATTCAGACTTCAAACTTAATCTTCGAGGGATACTAAAAGATTCCCTCCTGCTGACTTTGCATATGCTCCTGAAGCTAAAGTTCAAGAAACTTCAGTTCCTAAAACTCAAGTTTCTCTCACACCTACCCATGAAGAAGAAGTGCAGGCTACAGAGCCTCCAGTTCCAACTCCTGAGGATTACCAGAGTATTATTTCTGCCAAACTTGAAAATATCACAGAAATCGCAGCATATCAACGGAGGTTGGAGGTGACGATGGAGAAGGCAAAACTTGAACTGAATGCGGCCGAATTGGAGAAGGAAGAAATGAAGCAGGTTGTCCTGTTATCTCATGAACTGACTTTGCTTTCTACTATAGACAGAAAAACCAAGCTCATCCAAAAGATTCAAGGGCCAACAACTCAGCTTCTTGGAGAGATTGCAAAAGAAATTAAAATACATTGATTTGTGGAAAAATTAAAGATCCATTTGGCAGAAGTAGAGGCCAAAAGAAAGGCTGCTGAAGAAGAAGAGAGGATCGGGCAAGAGTTAGCTGAGAAGGAAGAAGAAGAGCAGATGAAAGTCAGTGGGCTGACTCTAGTTACACCGACTATAAATATCTGTCCTGATCAACCTCTAAATGAATAACCTTAGGATGCAAGGCAAGCCACTGGAAGTACTTCTTAGTCTGCTCTCATTGCTGAAGTAAAGCATTATGTTCAATCCCAGCTGGAGGCTATAAGGCAAGAAACACAAAAAGTTAAAGCCAAGCTTGAAGAAAAAGAGAAGAAGGACGCTGGAACTCTAGAAACTATCTCTTCTATCAAACAGACTGTGGCTACACTTTTTGATGTTGTCAACAATAGGGAAGCTGACAGGAAAGAAGAAAAGAAGAGGAGAGAAGTGGAAGAAGCATAGAGAAGGCAGAGATAAGAGACTGAAGAGCAGAGGAGAGAGGCTCAGTTTCAGGCCATGATGGAGTTGGCTCAAAAACTTGCAGATCTTTAGCTATCTTCATAATCCAAGCACTTCGTGAGTTTAAATTTTTGAAACCTTCTACCTTCTAGTTATCAATTTTTGATGTACTTGTAACAATCACATTCAATGTGAAATTGAAAACTGGATTGAAGACAAACTCTCAATTTCTCTCTATCGCTACTTTATGCTCTAATAGCTGAATTCACATTTCCAGTGTGATAAAAAATTTTCTATTATGTGTTTTTTGCTATGATACACTCTATTTTGATTATTATCGAGTAATATCTCTCCAATTCAGGGGGAAGATCAAATAGAGCAGGTTGGATGAGGAAATAATGTTTCTGAGTAGTGTCGTTGAAAACTAAGTTCAATGATTGTCCTCTTTCCTGAATTTTAGTGAAAGTGGTTTTGACAACACCAAAAAGGGGGAAATTGTTAGAAACTGAGAAACTCGTTTACCCATTATTTGATGCTTTGGTGTGTCAAAACTAGCTTCAAGTTTCTAGTATGTTTCTATATGTAATCCTTGTGTAGGATAGATCGAGTTGTAATAGAAACTAGAAACTGGAAGGTGAAGATCGAGAAGACAGAAAATTAATTTCTAAAGGAGGAAATTGTTAGAAGCTAAAGCTCGAGATGCTGGAATCAAGATTCAGAACTTAAAGATGACAAACTAAGAAACTATAAATCAGAAATCTAGTTTCTCAACTTGAAACTTGAAAAGGCCAAAAAGTCAGTTTATGGAAACTTACATTTCACCAAAGGAGATTAGAAACTTGAAAACTAGAGGATTCAGTTTTAAGTTTCAAAGCTTGAAGAGCACGTGAAAAGTGAGAAGACAAAAGGAATCGTAGTGGAACTCAAATTCTTATATAAGATTCCCTATAGTGTCAATTAAAAAATCATGTACGAGGAATCTCAAGTTTCCAGTTGCTCGAACTGAAACTAGCTCTCACAAGAAGCAAGTGAAAGTACACAGCCAAAGGACAATAGTAGATCAGAGCAGAGAAGACTACAACATTAGAAAATAATGACGCTAATTGGATGGCATAATCACTCTCTCTAATGGACAAATTCTTGTCTCTAACGAACAAAATTTCAAATGGTCTCCAATCTGCCTATAAATAGCAGACCATTTTGACGGGAATCAACAGCAAAACTTATCTTTTGAACTAGCAGAAACTCTGTCAAAGTCAAAGCTCAAAAGCTTAAAAGCACTCTCAACATTCCGTGTCTCTGAACATGAGGCTTACCTTTTCAAGCTTAAGCTTTACATTTGGTGTTTATTACTTTTCAAGTAATAAACACATCAATCATTTTTTTCATTCCGGAATTCTGATTGTAACGGGCTATTGCCAACCACTGAAATTCTGGGAAGAACATCAAACATCCAACTTTCCAATTTGAAGGCTGCGAGGTGCGTCCTCAATTCAAATTAACGAAGGAATCAGATGACCAAGTTTCTAGGTGAGGGACCTAGCAGGCTGAAGGACATTGGCATCCAACGGGCTAGTATAGATCGTGAGAAGTCTTGTAATCTATTAATTAGTGAATTCCCGGAATAAGTTCCGAAGAGTGGGCGTAGGACTTAAGGTTCCGAACCACTATAAATATCATGAGTCATTTTACTGCTTTATTTAAGTTTTTGCAAGTTAAGTTTCAAGCAAATTTGAGACCTTCAATACTTTCTAAGTATTGAAGTGTATATCTGTAAACTGAAACTTAAAACTATCAGATTTTAAGTTTGAGCTAAATTAAGTTTTCGAAAACTAAAAACTGAAAACGAAGTTTCCGTTTTTAGAATTTCAAACATATTAATACTTCTCCTGCATACAAAACTACATTGAACTCAGGACCAACATCTTAAGTCTAGAATACACGAACTCGCGATGTATCGCAAGCCGGTGATTGTCAACGTCCACCAGTCCACTTGCTCACTTATCTAGGCCTCTATCTCCTTCGATTTCACAAATCTCGGAGTGTGGGTCACCAAACTTGGGAAATTTTGTTGTTCTTCTCGGGAATGATAACTTGTGGCTAAACGACTGTGAGAATCAATGCTTGGAGATAGGCAGCGACTGATGTGTTCTTATTTGGAGAGTAAGAACACCAAAAATAAACTTGTGCTATAAAGAAATAAGTCTCTTCTATCAAGAATGGCACACGGTGAGCTAAGAAATTAGCCTCAATGGTTGAAAGCGTTAAGATTTCAATTTCGAAAAATTTTGGTGCTTTTTCAAATTTTAGGTATTTTAGTGTGGTTGATCAGCAGTCCTATCTCTCGGAGAACCTCCTCTATTTATAGGTGACAGTCGAGAGAGTTAAAATTGTAGTTATTTAGAGAAGTTCTCAATGTTATCCAATTCATAGTCACTTTCTTCTTTTAAGGAAAAGTTGCTTTCCAGAAAATGTGCACCTGATTGTCCTTCTCTGACAAAAGGTGTTGACTCTGTACTTTGTGTCAGAACGACTTTGTCCTTCAGTCCAAGGAATCGAAACTAATTGAACACTAGGATCTCCAGACTTTAATAAATCTCCATTGTTAACAAGCATTCATCTGGCTTGATCTCTGTGTCGCTGTACGTAGGTTTGAGATCTAAAATGGTAATCTCTTGTCATCGTTCTAAATTGGTGACTCCACCAAACTAGTGAAACCTTTTGCGTATCGCAAACTAGCTCCTTGATCAGTTTATCAGTTTGTCTTGATCGGATAATTACAACTTATTAAATATTCTAACAGGATTTCACAAGTTTAACCAGAATAGAGCTAATCTAGAGACACTCTAAACTGGTGATTTCTATAAAGTCTTTGAAACATCAAAACACAAAAACATTAAGGAATTTGAATCAAAATTCATAACATATTCCCTTTCAATAATTAACTCAACTACTTCACTTAATTAATAAGCGAACTAGATTTTAATTAATTAGGATGATGTAAATTAAAACATGTTGGTCCCGAGATCAGAGTTTGTAATGCACAGTGGAAATTATAATAAACCTTGCACTTATCTAAACTAGTTATTCTGAAACAGTTAGGTTTGTCAAAAGAGCTTTTAAAGTCTAATATTCGTTTATTAGTTTAGAAGTCTACTTCAACACTTGAGTGTTGAATTTTAAAGATATGAAAGCCGAAGAATGAAAGCTATAAAAAACCAAAGGTTTATAGTGGTTCGGACACAAAAGTCCTACGTCCACTCTCAAGATCTATTACTAGCTAGTGAATGTTGCGTCCATCAGTTCACTAGCTCACTCACCCAGTCCTCTGTCGTCCTTCACTTCCTTATCTTCTTGGAGTGTGGGCACACTGATCGATGCAAAATCTGCACACAAATGAGTGTTGCTCTATATTATGATGAATATTGCTTTCTGCTTATTTGCTTGTTGAAATTACAACAATTTTTTTAAGCCATTCCTTTGGAAAAAAATTTCTTAATCGAGCAATACCCTTCTTATTTTGTGACGGAACACATTTGACTAATACTGAGTCTAAGGGAGTTGTTATGTTGAGTTATAATTACTAGGAATATTTTGTAATCTCAGTAATCAGCTTTCTCATGATTAGTAAGTTAGAATTAGGGCTTTGATCGCACTAAAAGGGTGAAATAGTTAGGAATATTGTTAGAAATGTTGCACCTCCTTGATCTTAATTGTATGTATTATAATTTTGGTGCATCAAAGCTAGTTTATCAAGTTTCCAGCAACTTAGAATCATGTCAAAATTGTAAAAGTCCTGTATACGATAATCATATTCGAGTTGTAATAAAACTAGAAGAAATCGTTGAAGTTTGCTGAAGGAGTCAGCAAAGCTCGAGTAGTTTGCTGAAGGAGTGAGCAAAACACAAGAAGAGTTCTAGAAGACTCAAGCATACGAGAAGAGATAGCTAAAGAAGTCAGCAAATATAAAGATATCTAAGACAACTAGCAAACATTGGAATATCAAAAGGCTAGCACAATGATAAGCTCATTATTTCACTCACTTATCTATAGTATTTTCCTACTATTTTATGTAGATTTATTGAGTTTATATATATAATTTATGCATGAATCAATATTAAGTGGCATTAGGCGTATTTTGGTATCTGTGCAGGTTTTTAAGCCTAAACTCACGAGAAAACCATTCCGAAAGCAGTGACGTGTAAGAGTAGCAGTGAAGAATTTTTCCACAGGAGGAATTCGGGCTATTGGCGCATGGCAATGAATGATGCTTTGAGTTAGCTCTCCAACACAACTGGAATCGGGTCAATTGGAGTTCAGAGGAGGAAGTTATGGCCAAAACCGTGAGACCGCGCAGAAGGGGCGAGAAGCTGCGTCGACAGACGCCAATCAGCATCGATAGACGCCAATCAGCGTCAATCGACATGGATCAGCCACGATCGACGCGAGCGAGTCTGCTGGAGCGGAAATCTGATAAAAATCGGATTTATTCATATCTTTAGCCTTAGATTTGATATGATACACCTCCACCTCTATATATAACCTTGTAAAATCAAATTTTAAGCTTTCCTCATTCCAGATTTCAGATTTTAGAGATTCCAAGAGTTTTTAGGTTTATGTTTGAAGACATATTTTTGTGGGAAGACATTCATACCCAAGTTTTTATGCAATTCAGGTTTTATCTTTCTATGATGAATATTACTCTGAATATGTGTAACTAATCTCTTCCTCAGATTCTAGGGTTTCGAATTATCAATGTATACATATTTGATTAATTGAATTATTTTCCCTTTCCCTTCGTAGTTTGTGAAATCTGTGCTTATTCATAATCTTGATTTGCTGGCCACATCTTAGGATTATCTAGTTGATTACTTGAGACGTAACTGTGATAGTTTTCAATGGAAAGAGATTTTCACAATATAATCTGATTTCTTGTCGTAACTGAAGGAGATCGATTGTAGGGATAAATCTGTAGATCTTTAGAGTTAGTTAATTTATCTTGAGACTGAGCGGAGATAGGTAATTAATTAATCTAATTTATGAATTGTCAAACAAAGAAGTTCATAATATTTTTCTGATGTTTCACTACGAAGGGGAATTAAAATTGGGAATTAATCAATTCATTCATCCATGTCATACTTGATAGGTAGATATCCCTGGAATCTGTGCTCTTCTTATCTGAATCCAAAAGCCTTTTAATTTCCTGTTTAATTTTCATTAGCAAGTATTGCGATTTTCAATACAACAAAAACTTTTTAATTGATTTTCCTGACCAGTATTTTGAGAACTTATGATTTAGTACTTAAGGTTTTTCGTTGCTTCATTCCCCTGGATCGATAACTTTAGGGTTTACAAATTTATTTGCCACTATTTCTATAATTAATCTGTAGAAATTACAGTGATCAAATTGGCGCCGTTGCCGGGGAGTGAACAGAATTAATCTTACTATTAAATCTGTGATTGAAATACTGATTTAGGCTGTAATTTTCGTATTTTCCTTTAATTTCTCGTATTTTCGTAATTCACGTCGATCGAGGTTATACCTCGTCGATCGACGAAGTCATTTCTTCCTCGTCGATCGACGTAAATTATCGTCGATCGACACCGTACATGTTTTTCAGAATTTCAGTTTTTCATATTCCAGTTCTTTTGTTTTCTTTTCAGTCTTACTTCACTGCCTCCTTTGCTGTACAGGTAGTGCATGAGTACGCGAGCCAGAGGAAAAGATCCGCTATATTATCACCCAGATATTGAAGCCACTTGCAGAAAGATCCGAAAGAATAAGCGTGCTCAGGAAAGCTCGAGTAATCAAGCGATGGACGATAACGTACCACCGCCAATTGTTCAACCACCTCCACCAATGCTAACTACGGAGGAGCAGGCTGTGCTTCTCCAAGAAGTCCAAGCTATGAGGGCGCAAATCCAACAGTACAATTTGGAAAGAGACCTCGAGAAGAAAATTCCGAATAGAAGAGATGTTCGCCATAACCCACTGTTCGATGACAATCCCGACAATGGAGAGGATGACAACCAGGATCCGCCAGGGGAGTCCGACGATGAGGAAGAAGAGGAGGCCATGCAGAACCGGTATAAACCTCGGTTCAGGGAGACAGACTTCAGGATTGACATCAATGCCAACAATTTTGAGCTGAAGACCGGATTGGTGCAGATGGTGCAACAAAATCAATTTGGAGGAAGGGCTACTGAGGATCCTTATGCACATCTGGATAAGTTCCTTATGCTCTGCAACACTGTCAAGATCGGAGGAGTCAGCAAGAGCGCCATCCGAATGCGTCTATTTGCATTCTCTCTGAGGGATAAGGCACAATCATGGTTCACTGCACTGGACAAGGAAAGTATTAGCACATGGACTGAATTGAGGAATGAGTTCCTGGAAAACTTCTTCCCCCCGAATGTCATCAGGCAGAGAAGGAAGGAAATCATCAGATTCGCTCAAAGACCTGATGAGAGCTTCAGTGAGACATGGGAGCGATTCAAAGAGCTACTGAGATCTTGCCCCGGACATGGCTTTCCGCCAGGAGAACAGGCAGAAGCATTCTACGAGGGACTCAATGAGAAGACCGTCAACTTGGTGGACACCATACTGGGAGACACCATCATGACAAAAAGCGGAAAGAAAGCCATGGAATTTTTCCAAAAGATGGCCAACAACACTCAATGATGGTCCTCAAGTCGAACTCGACCTGTGATAGCGGCTGAGAAAGTGGTGGAGAAAGTTGCTGCACAATCTGATTTGGCAACCGAGCTGAAAAAGCTAAGGGAAGACTTCGCTGCACTAAAGCAGGAGAAAACAGTTGCTGTAGTAGAGCCAGTGCAAGCTCCGTCTGAGGGGGATTGTGCCGCTGTAAATTTCATGCAAATGGGTGGTTACCAAAACAACTACCGTGGAGGATATCAGCAGCACGACCAACCCTACACTTATAATCACGCGAGGAACCATCCTGGATTTTCCTACGCGAACCCCCAAGCCGCGGAGCAGCCACCACCGGGATTTGCCGAACAAGATGAGGGGGTAGTGGAGCAGAAGAAGCCAAATCTCGAGGAGATTTTGGCTAAATTCATGGAAGGCTCCACCGATACGGTAGCCAAGCTAAAAAAAGAAATTGCAGGCATGAATACTAAAGTAGACCAGGTGCATAAACATGTGCAAATTATAGAAACCCAGGTCAGCCAGATCGCCGATGCCCTCGGAGCCCAACACAAGCCAGGGCAACTTCCGAGCAACACTCAGATTAACCCCAAGAATCAGAATCAAAGGAACCAAGTGAATGCCATCACTCTGAGAGGGGGAAAATCCTATGAAGGGCCAAAGCAAGCAAGGACTGATTCAAAGGAGGATGAAGATGTCGAGCAGGCCAAAGAAGCTGTCGCTGACGCAGCCCCATCGATCGATGGAGGATTGTCGTCGATCGACGCTAATCCAAAAGCCACGTCGATTGACGAGACCTCACATCAATCGACGCCCACTCCTGTCGAGCCACCTATGTATAAGCCTCCCTTACCATTCCCACAACGTCTGGCTAAAGCAAAGATGAACGAGAGGTATGCACGCTTCTTGGAGAACATGAAGAAGGTGCAAATCAACATTCCGCTGGTAGAGGCATTGCGTGAGATGCCCGGGTACATCAAGTTTCTGAAGGATATGGTCTCTCAGAAAAGACCCTTCATGGAGCACGAGAGGGTCAACTTGTTCGAAGAATGCAGCGCGATTGTTCCGAAGAAGATGCCGCTAAAGAGAGAGGACCCGGGATCCTTCACGATCCCCTGTGTCATTGGAGGAGAGACCTTTGGGAAGGTCTTTTGCGATTCCGGTGCATCCATCAACTTAATGCCGCTGTCAATCTTCAAGCGACTAGAGATCGGGAGCATCAAACCAACGACCATATCATTGCAGATGGCTGAAAGATCGGTGTCCTACCCAAGAGGCATCGTAGAAGACGTACTTCTGAAGGTGAAAGACTTCATCATTCCAGCAGACTTCGTGGTGCTTGACATGGAAGAAGACCAAAACATCCCGCTTATCTTGGGGAGATCTTTTTTGAAGACTGTTGGAGCATTGATTGACATTCGAGATGGAAAACTGACGTTCCGAGTTAATGACGAGTCGGTCACCTTCCCCATCTACAAAGCAGTGTAGAAGCGTAATGAAGGGAGCTACCCGGAAGAGTGCCACATGATCAATTGTTCAAATCCGGTGATTTCCTCTCCCTTTCCTTCTCTTAAAACTAATTCGGACTTTCTGGAGAACTGCTTACTACACTCTTTGTTTTTGTCTTCAGATTTGGATGAGGCGGACGATGAGCTTATGGATTTGGTGATGGAGCTGGACGTATCCAAAGGAATAACACTTGAAAAAGAGAACAAACGGGAGCGATTTCCAAGCAGACGCAGCCAGAAAAAGAAGGGAAAACGTGGAACTGCCTCCTCGTCGATCGACACACATCATGCATCGATCAACGCAGCCTCAGGAGCCACGTCAATCGATGCAACAGTCACGTTAATCGACACATGAAGAAAGTCAGACACGAAGTGTTCATCGGCAGAAGCAGCGCGATGTAGAAAAGGGATTGCGGCAGTTTCATTCATGTCATCCGACACAAACCTGGGAAAGCTGCCATCTAACTCTGATCCGCTGGTTTTGGAACTCAAGATGCTCTCGGCACACCTCAGGTATGGGAAGTTGGAAAAATTACTACGAGTTCTACGAAAGTACAAGTCCGCCATTGGAGGGACATTGAGAGACATCAAGGGGATCAGCCCCTCATTTTGCACACACAAGGTCCTTCTGGAAAAAGACACCAAGAAATGGGGGATGCAAGTTGTCAAGAACAAAGATGGAAAGGAGGTCGCGAAAGGACCTTCCTGGACCCGACCTCCTTGATGGTGATTGAAGACTCCGAGGGATAAAAAAGTTGATGTCTGAGATCAACTACCAGGTATCGTTCCCTCTTTTGTCTGATTTTCAAACTTATTCCACTCTTCGAGTTGGAAATAAGTTTGGGGGGATGTGGACAAGAGATGGAACGTCGTCCTATCTTTTATTTATTCTGCTTTTTGTCTTTAATTTTTCGTACCTTTCTATTTTATGTTATTTTGCGGGGAAAATTTTTGAGTTTTGAGATAACCTGAATGAGATTGTGAGATTAGAATTGATTGAGGGTTGAGTATTGAATTGATTGAGATTGCGGTTAGATGCCTATGAATGTAGAATACCGCATGATATGACTGATTTGACACTTATACTTGCATGGTGATTGAGCTGATTTGAAATTGACTGTGGAAGAAAATTTTTGAATCCTTGTGTGAGAATTTGAGCCTTTATTTCGTTTGATGTGAGATTTACATGTGTGTTTTGATTTCTCTAGAAAACCGTTCCGAAAGCAGTGACGTGTAAGAGTAGCAGTGAAGAGTTTTTTCACAGGAGGAATTCGGGCTATTGGCGCATGGCAATGGATGATGCTTTGAGTTAGCTCTCGAACACAACTGGAATCGTGTCAATCGGAGTTCGGAGAAGGAAGTTATGGCCAAAACTGTGGGACCGCGCAGAAGGGGCGAGAAGCTGCGTCGACAGACGCCAATCAGCATCGACAGACGCCAATTAGCATCGATCGATGTGGATCAGCCACGATTGATGCAAGCGAGTCTGCTGGAGCGGAAATCTGATAAAAATCGGATTTATTCGTATCTTTAGCCCTAGATTTGATATGATACACTTCCAGCTCTATATATAACCTTGTAAAATCGAATTTTAAGCATTCCTCATTCCAGATTTCAGATTTTAGAGATTCCAAGAGTTTTTAGGTTTATGTTTGAAGACATATTTTTGTGGGAAGATATTCAGACCCATGTTTTTATGCAATTCAGGTTTTATCTTTCTATGATGAATATTACTCTGAATATGTGTAACTAATCTCTTCCTCAGATTCTAGGGTTTCGAATTATCAATGTATACATGTTTGATTAATTGAATTATTTTCCCTTTCCCTTCGTAGTTTGTGAAATCTGTGCTTATTCATAATCTTGATTTGCTGGCCACATCTTAGGATTATCTAGTTGTTTACTTGAGAAGTAACTGTGATAGTTTCAATGGAAAGAGATTTTCACAATATAATTTGATTTCTTGTCGTAACTGAAGGAGATCGATTGTAGGGATAAATCTGTAGATCTTTGGAGTTAGTTAATTTATCTTGAGACTGAGCGGAGATAAGTAATTAATTAATCTACTTTATGAATTGTCAAACAAAGAAGTTCATAATATTTTTCTGATGTTTCACTACGAAGAGGAATTAAAATTGGGAATTAATCAATTCATTCATCCATGTCATACTTGATAGGTAAATATCCCTGGAATCTATGCTCTTCTTATCTGAATCCAAAAGTGTTGGGAAATTATTCATAGAATCTCCCTTAGGACTTATTTGTAAAAGGTTTTGTTGGATCAAACCTTATTTAGTTGGTCGATCATTTGTTGAAATCTGGAGAGTCTAACACAACTTGTAAAGTCCTGTATAAGTTGAACATCGAGTTGTAATAGACTAGTGTGTTAAGAAGAATCCCTAGCAGACACGAAGCAAATGATATCAGCATTATCTGCTAGAGAAACAAGTCAACAAAGGATCACTAGCAAATGGCTGAAAGCACGTTTGACAGAATGCTAAAGCGTTAGCATTCGAACGTTTCAGCATCAAAGTAAAAAGTCTGAAACAAAAGAAGTCAAAGGATCGAAGGCAGTAAAAGACTTCAGCAACTTTCAACA
>JAPKLW010001579.1:0-39559 GCA_026898455.1 Plectranthus barbatus
GGGCGATCTCACCCTGGTTTTTCCTATGCTAACCCTTCTGCTGCAGAACACCCTCCGCCTGGTTTTGATGCAGGTACTGGAGGAGTGATCGTGGAAAGGAAGAAATCCGTGCTAGAGGAGACGCTCGAGAAATTCATCAAGAGCTCGGATAACCGGTTTGGGAAAGTAGAAACCGAGGTGAAGGGAATGTCCAACCACATGCAGCTAATGACGAAACATCTTCAGATGATGGACACTCAATTGAGCCAGATTGCCACCACACTCGGCAATCAACACAAGCCTGGAAAGTTGCCAAGTATGATAGAGGTGAACCCCGCAAAGGAAAAGCCAGTAAAAGCCATTACTCTGAGGTCTGGGACGAGCTACAAGGGTCCCGAGATGGCTACGGACGATTCTGGAGGTGAAAAGGAGCAAAACTGTCAGGGAGACGATTCCACGTCGATCAACGGACCTGCCTCGTCGATCGATGCAGAAGGCAGAGGCCCGTCAATCGATGTTAACCTACCTCGATCGACATCAAAGTCTGCTCCAGGAACGAAGTCGAAGCAGTCTGAAGATCAGCTCCCTCCTTTGCCTTTCCCACAGCGGTTTGCGAAGCAGAAAGAGGACGAGAAATTCTCTAGATTTGTGGAGAATCTAAAGAAGGTCAGCATCAACATTCCGCTGATCGAAGCACTGAAGGAAATCCCAGGGTACATGAAATACCTTCAGAAACTGATGAGTGGAAAGAAGCAGTTCGTGAAGAACGAGACGGTGAAGATCCACGAGCAGTGCAGCCTGCTACTTCAAAAGCAGGTGCCCACCAAGGAGGCTCGTCGATCGACGGGGAATAGCCACGGTCGACGCGAGATCTTCTGCTGGAGCGAAAATCTGATTAAATTCGGATTTATTCATATCTTTAGCCCTAGATTTGATAGGATACACATCCACCACTATAAATACCTATGTAAATTCGATTTTTCACCTTTGTCGTTGCCGGGGAAAACGTAAACCCTAAGATTATCGATGCGGGGGAATTGTATGGGGAAATTATCCTATGTACTAATTATGGTTCTAAAATTCATTGTTTGAGTGAACAGAAAATTAGGGTTTTGATTTGGAAAATAAAGATGACAATATGGAAAATTAAAGAAGTTTTTGAAAGCAAATTAAAGGAGCATAGATTCTAGGGAAGAACTCTTATTATGGATAACATGTAGGAATCAATTAATTTAACAGGTGGAATACTGCAACAATGCTATATTTCCTTGTTTGGCAAATATAACCTAGATTACTAACTAGTGACTCATCTCCGCTCGGTCTCAAAGTACACCAAATTAGTCAATCCGATAAGCAAATCAGTTCAATTCCTACATCTAGTACATCTGTTTGGATAGTGTAGATCGTATCATGTATTCCTATTCCCACTATTAATATTCACCTCTCGGTCCTTCTATCAATAGCTAGACATCTAAATTAATCGTCACCTCTCGGTCCTTGAATTAATCTAGAATTATGAAATAAACACAGGAATCATGAACCTAATTAATTAATCCTAACATGCATCCATAATAATATTCAACCCCTAGAACCCGCTAGGGTTTCTAGCCACTCATCGCAGATAGAAATCCAAAAGAAAACATATTAAATTGCATAAAAGTAAAGAACTTACAAGAAAATAAAAGGGTTTCGTGTTTCCCAAGTCTCCAAACTCTAAAAAACTCTAAATTATGATTGCATGCAATAGGGAATGCTGAAAAATCGAATTTACATAGGTATTTATAGTGGTGGATGTGTATCCTATCAAATCTAGGGCTAAAGATATGAATAAATCCGAATTTAATCACATTTTTGCTCCAGCAGAAGACCTCGCGTCGACCGTGGCTATTCCCCGTCGATCGACGAGCCTCCTTGGTCGGCGTCGATCGCTTCTGATTGGCGTCTGTCGACGCGGCTTCTCGCCCCTTTTGCTCGGTCTCACGGTTTTGGCCATAACTTCCTCCTCCGAACTCTGATTGACCCGATTCCAGTTGCGTTGGAAAGCTAACTGAAAGATATTTCCAATGCTATGCTCCATTAGCTCAGATAGAAACGGTGAAAGAAGTTGTGACTGTTTCTTTGAACATCTGCTGCTCTTGGAATGGGTTTCCATTGAATTTGGCCTAAAACCCCACAAAAACACCAAAATGCGCATAATACCACCTAATATAGACTCATGCACATAATATATATATGAACTCAATAAGATTAAATAAAATAGTAGAAAATAATATAGATAAGTGAGTAAAATAATGAGCTTATCAAACCCCCCAAACTTGAACGTTTGATTGTCCTCAATCAATAGGCAAGAAAGAAATCAAAAGATCATGCGATTAAAGTGCAATGCCTCACAAGATTCATCACAGTCAAGGGTTAAAAATCCACTACACACAAGCAATTTGAAAGAGACAGAAAATTCATCAACAGTGGAAGAACTCACAGGAAGTGTATCGCTCAACTCTCAAGTGTTTAAGGTATAGATGAAAGCACTCAACAGCATGTATGAAGAAATTTCTACCATAGGCTTGCAAATTTTCTAATATCTCCACTGCTAGAATGTGTACACGAGTCTAGAATCAAAAAGGACTTTCAATAGGTTGTAATGTAGGCTGTTTGTGAAGGGTAGGGAAAATTTGGCCAAGTGACTAAATTAAATTGAGTTGATCATTCTCAACCAATGCAACCACCATCTAAGTTCATTCACCCTTCTCCTCAAATATATCAACAAATACACAACCTCTTTTCTTTTCTTTTTTTTTTCTAGCTCATTTTGAATCTCTTATGCTCTTTACATAATTTTGTATTCTTTTCTTTTCAGAGAGCTTATGAGAATTCTAATTATTTCTTTGAGCTTCTTTTTCACACATCTTTTTACCACTAATTTATATTTTCTTATCTCCATATCACAATCATTCCACCCATATACCACAACTCAAGACATGAGCAAAACCAATACTTCTTCTTAATCTCAATGACAAGGAAAGAAAAATTTTGTATAGGCTCAAAAGTGGCTAACTAGGGAAAATTCAATGTGAAGGGACAGTGTTTAGGGAATTGGGCTATCAAAGATGGTCTAAGATCATTTCCTAAACTCGTGCACACTATGCAGTCTCAACACAGAAAATAGGCAAGTTCTAGAGAAATAAAAACACACATGTGAATCTCACATCAAATGAAAAAAGGCTCAAATTTCTCACACAAGGGTTCAAAATTTTCTTCCACAGTCAATTTCAAATCAGCTCAATCAGCAAGCAAGTATAAGTGTCAAATCAATCCTATCATGCGGTATTCTACATTCATAGGCATCTAACCACAATCACAATCAATTCAACTCAACCCTCAATCGATTCTACTCTCACAATCTCATTCGGGTTATTTCAAAACTCAAAAATTTCCCCACAAAATAGAATAAAATTTTAAAATTAAGGCCAAATTTCCCCAGATTTTCTCTTGCTTTTGGCTACATTCCCTTCAGGAATCTCAACGGATTTCTCATTAATAGTTGGTTCTTCATTTACTGTAGGAAAAACCTCCCTGATTGGAGCTTTTCCCTCCTCTTTGTACCCTTACTTCAATTTGATCATCTTTTTCACAGGACCCTACTCCATCCACTACAAAAAAATTATGTCTAGTGACAATAATGTTAGTGACATTTAAATTTTTGTGGCTAAAAATACATTTATAGTAACAACTATGCATTTTGTCACAAAAATACAATTTGTGACAATTTTATTAGTCGCATATATTTATTGTCACTAAAGCTAGTGACAATAATATTTTTGTGACTAAACATATATGTATAGCAACACTAAATTCTTTTGTCACAAAAAATATGATTTGTGACAATTTTATTAGCTGCGAATATTTATTGTCACTAAAGTTAGTGACAATAATATTTTTGTGACTAAACATATATCTACTGCAACAATAAATTCTATCATCACAAAAAATATGATTTGTGACAATTTTATAAGTTTTCAATATTTATTGTTACTAATGTTAGTGACAATAACTTTTTTGTAACTAAAAATATTATCTTAACTACAATTAATTTTTTCATCACAATTTCTTTTTAGGTTGTGACAATTTCATATATTGTTAGTATTTACCGTCACTAAAGCCAGTGACAATAATTTTTTTTGTTACTAAAATAACTTTATAGTGACAGTAATCAAATTTGTCACAAAAAATTATAAATAGTGATAATTTAATATATTATCACTGAATTCGACAACAATAATATTTTTTATGAGGTTTTAACAAAATTTCAAAATTTAATAAACTCCACTAGTTCATTATTAATGACTTTTATAAGCTATCAATTTGCTTTTGGTTACGTAATATCTAAAACTTTTAAAATTTATGAAAATCTATTTCATACCTCCAAATTTAAGAAATTATATCCTACATTATATTCTATTAAGTAATTTAATCCCCACCAACTTAACACCATTAAGATTTCATTACATTTTTGGTTAAGACTATTAAGATATTTACCCATCTTAAAAAAAATTCTTAATGTGGCAATTAAATAGCAATTGAATATTGACTTTATATATTTAAGTAATTAAATTATATAAATATTTGTATATAATTAATAAATATTAATGAAAATTTAAATTTAATCACATTTAAAATATGATTGAAGATTATATTACTATATTAAAAATTAATCTGTTTAAAAGTAATAAGATTCAAAATGTGTAATTAAGTTCAAACCCAATTTGAATTAAAAATTTAAATATATAATTTAAATAAATACACGCAACTAATTAAGATTATTAGATTTTTAATGAGTTACGTATTCAAAATATTAAATTATGCGTAAATTTAAAATTGTTTAGTTAAATTATAATTTTAATTACATAATTATGTAAAATTTATTTTAATATAAATTAAAATCTTACATTAAAAATTTTTTATTAAGATATATTTTTTATCCAAATTTAATTATTACTAATCTTATAAATTAAAAAACTACTACCACTTCGTTACATTCTAAACAATGAATTAAAAGTAAATATTGTGTAGTAGTTTTTTAATATAAAATTGAATAAAATTTCATTTTATCAATATTTACATTTTTACTTTTATTTCTTAGAATTCGCTGATGTGGTAGTAGTTTTTTAATTTATAAGATTGTCAAGAATTAAATTTATAAAGTGTGAAATAGATTCCATAAATTTATTAAGTTTAGATAGATAGATAGATAGACACTATTACCTTATATATATTAATTATCCAAAATATTAACAATTAATCACTTGGTGTAGTGGGTTGATATAAAGGATTGAATTAAGAGGTTAATGGTTCGAATCCTGTTAGAAGCATTAATTATTAATTTTTTCTATGATTATGTGCAGGGTCCTGATTATTCATAGGTGCGGTGCGATGATGGCTCGGTAGTGGTAGGCTAGGTGCGGTTCAATGGTTGGATGTGGTGCGGGTGGTTAGCTGTGGCTCGATGATGTTGGCGGGCTAGGTGTGATACAATAGTTGGGTGCGGTTCAAGGCATTACAGCTTGGTGGTGGCTCGACCGACGGTTAGGTGCGGTGTAGGTGGGTTCAGACGATCTGGTCATCAACGGCTAGGTGTTCTAGTGACGACAAATTTTGCTACTAAATTCGAAGTTTTTGTGATAATTAGTGTTGTGGCTAAAAGATGTTTATTTAGTGACATCACATATGTGTGACTATATTATGATATTTCAGTGACGACAAATTATGCTACTATATTATAAAGTTTTAGTGATAATTATTGTAGTGGCTAAAACATGTTTATTTAGTGACAACACATATGTGTGGCTATATCATGATATTTTAGTGACGATTACAGTTTGTAACTAATTAATAGTGAATTAGTGATGAAAATTGGAGTCACAATAAAATCGAGCAATAGTGACAACTATCGTAGTTCGTCGTTAAACCCTTTAGCCACTATTCAGTAGCCATTACATAGCGACGACACACAATATTGTCACTAAGATGTTATAGTGACAAAATTCATATTTATAGTGACAATTTCTGTCGCCATTATAAACAATTTTTTTTGTAGTGATCATTCTGCCGATCTGTTTTTCTTTCCTCAAATTGCTTTCCACATCGTAAGGTCACCACCTTGCACTGTTCATTCCCTCCTCTAGGATTCTCTGTGTTGCTTGGCAAGCTGCCTTGTGGTCTGTTTTGAATTTCATTGGCCAGCTGCCCCATTTGTACTTCCAAATTCCTCAGTGAGGATGTTTGGCTTGTATCAGAGCATCTTGACTCTTCAATCTCACCTCATTCTTAGTCATGAATTCTTTCATCATTTCCTCCAAGGTTTTCTCAGGTTTTGCTAGAGGTGCCTCGATACACTGCTGATTTGGTTGCTGCTGATTTGATTCTCCAGCTTTATGCTGCTCCCATACTATAGCATTATTGTTACCTCATCCAGACCAGGAAAAATTTAGGTGATACCTCCACCCTGGATTAAAAGTGTTTGAATAAGGGTTGTTTCCTTGATGATGCCGATTTATGTTCCCCATGTAGCAAACAGAAGCCGGATTGCCTGGACACTATCTGTGTCCATCTCCACAATATATACAGTTCAAGACCTCACTAGTTGCAGCTGAAACCATCACTTGGTTTGTATTCTTCTCAATATTCTGCACTGTTGTACCCAGAGCTTCCATTTGTGCTGTCAGAGCTTTCATGGGATCAATCCCTAAAACCCCTGCTACCTTTAGTGTAGAAGTAGCTGCTACTCTCGAATTGGACCAGAAATAGTTGTTTGCAGCTACCTTATCCAAGATCTCACAGGCCTCATTGTAAGTTTTGTCCAGCAAAGCTCCCCCTGAAGTAGCATCAATCACCATCCTAGAGTTTGCATTCAATCCATTATAGAAAATCTCTATCTGGATGCAATAGGGAATCCCATGATTAGGACACCTCCTCGGGAACTCCTTATACCTTTCCCATGCTTCACTCACGGACTCATCTTCCTGTTTAAAGGACATAATTGCATTTTTACAACGAGCATTCCTAGTTGGGGGAAAGTACTTCAGAAGAAATGTCTCTGCCAGCTCATCCCAAGTGGTGACAGATCCTGGTGGCAAGTTTGTCATCCAAGTATTAGCACTGTCCCTCAAGGAGAAGGGAAATAGCCGCATCCTCAAAGCCTCAGGTGTGACCCCCTGCAGTTTAAAGTTGTCACAGATCTCCAGAAAGGATCTCAAATAAAGATGCGGATCTTCAGTAGCTTGTCCACCATATTGCCCCAAACTTTGCAGCATTTGAAACATGACAGGTTTTAACTCAAAGTGTTGGGCCTTTCAGGCCTGATAACTCCTGGATCAAATTCAGTAAACCTTGGTGCCATATACTGCCTGAAAACCCAATTTCTCTCATCAACAGGATTGGCTGTAGCTCTGGGCTGCTCATCCCCTTGTCTTGCTCCCCCTGGATTTGCTTCAGCCATCCTTTTTGCCTTTTGTTTTCTTCTGTTTCTCCTAAAAGTTTGCTCAATCTCTAGATCAAATGGAAATTGTTCCTTCTCAATCTTTCCACTCATAAACTATTGACTCCTTGCATAAAGAAAATGTTTAGTTTCCAATAGCATTCAAGTCAGGTAATATACTATAATACTCAAGCAATTTAGTAGCATTCAAATTCAAACTTAGCACTCCCCGGCAAAGGCGCCAAAAACTTGTTGTGTTCTGCAGTGTATCAACAGAACTATGGGCAAGTATACGCAATCGACAAGTAATATAGTCCTAGAGACCATATATAGAACCCTAGAGAGTGTATGTATGAACCGTGCACACAAAATTGCATGTAAATAAGGTTTGATGCGTTGTAAACTTTGACTAAAAATGTAAATAAGCATAAACAATAAAGTCAAGTAGAGCAAACAATGGTAACAATTCTTCTTCCCACAAAATGATCATGCAAACTCCAACTAAGTAAAATTAAAGATGAGAAATACACTCGGGTTATGGGAAGTCTTCACTATCACTATTCTATATGCTAAAGCATTAGTCTCGCAATCCTCTGAGCCTTAAAACCACGCACAAGATGTCTAGAAAGTTGCCACTCCACTGATCTGCATTCTTCTACCAGACATCATATTCATATACTCAAAATGGCAGTTAAATGCAATAATGCTAACAGGGGTTGACAATAAGCCACAATCATTCATATGCATATGAATCAAATGCGGTCACTTATGATTTCCTCGGCCTATCTACCCTTCCGGTCTCAATAGGTGATAAATCTCCACTCACTATCGTGCTCAAGAGATTAAACAATCTGAAATCATAAACAAACTCAGAATTAGACGAAACAAAGCACTAACATATATTCAAGTTAAAGAAAGATCCCACAACCCGAGTGTAAAATAGTTTAGCTCATATTCAAATAAAGAACAAAAGAGAGCTCAAGATCATTCACCATCAAGTACAAAAAGCTAAAATGAAAATAAAACTCTCGGTTGATGATCGGCAGACTATCGGAACACTTGTTTCTGCCACACGCTCTCCGCCTTCTATGAATTTCCTCTCTCAGCTCGTGCGATATGTATTTTTTGTAATGTTTTGTCCCCTTCCTTAATATTTTCTATCTTTCACTCCTTCCATTGATCATCCCTCACCATCTCGGATCCTTACACGTGGTGACACCTTTTTACTCTTCTAACACTGTCGTGGCTCACATGTTGACACATGTCCTCATCGGCAGACAAGATCCAAAAAGTGCTTGATTATTGTCCCCAAGTGGTCCCAGAAAGTATCTTCTTCATACTATCTCATTGCAACTTCCATGCTCGAGCATAACTCATGACCAATGCGCGACTGAAAAGCTTTAGTATTCCGAACCTGGTGAAATCCTTCACAAAAACTTGCAAAAACTTATTAAATACCTAACTTAGTGAAATAAAACACAAATGCAGCAAAGATATAAATAAACCAACAAAAGACCTAAAACTGGGACTAATCTTATTAAAACAACATCTTAAACAAGCTAGAAAAGAGTAAAAGATAATTCTTTATGAGAGTTATCAGTGAGTAGAAATACGAGCTTATCAAGAACCTCAAGAAAGTCAACATCAACATTCCCTTTATTGAAGCTCTCTAAAAAATACTGGGATACATGAAGTTTTTTAAGAGGCTGATGAGTGAGAAAAAACCAGTGGCGGAGAATGAGACAGTAAAAATTTATGAGCAGTGTCGTCTTTTGTTGCAGAAGCCAGTGTCAATCAAAAGATCTGACCCAGGTTATTTTTCTATTCTGATCGAGATTGGAGGAAAAGAATTCCAGCATGTTCTCTGTGATACAGGCGCAAGTATCAACTTGATGCTTTTATCAATCTATAAGAAGCTGGAAATCAGATAGATGAGGCCCACCACGATTACTCTTTAGATGGCGGATCGCTCTGTATCCCACCCAAAGGGGATAGTGGAGGACGTGTTGATTCGTGTTGGCCACTTGATCTTCCTTGCCAACTTTGTGGTCCACGAGATGAAGGAAGATGAGAACATGCCCATGATTATGGGGCATGAATTTCTGAAGACCAGTGCTGCATTGATTGACTGTCGAGAAGGAGAGATCACACTCCACGAGAATAATAAGAGGATCACCTTCATGATCGAAAAGAGCCAAAAGAAAGTGGAGTGCAACCGAATCTCCACCACTGAAGAGGCATCTAAAGATGAAGAAGAAGTTGTAGAGCTCGAATGGGAGCAAGGGAATGAGATGGAAAAATTATCAATTACACAATCTCTTTCTGGGCTCACTACTGTCATTCGAGACAAAAAAGTGTACATGGTGGACGCTAGAGGTCGCCGTGTGTGGACCCGACCTCCTTGGTGAATATTGGGGATATTATCGAGCCACGACAATAACTAAGACACAGGATGGGAGGTAACCCATTACTTTACTTCTTTCTTTGATTTTTCCTCATTTTTTATTTTTCATTGTTTCTGTTTAATTTCTTTTTGCTGTATAAAAAACCAAAAATTTGGAGTTCTCTGTATCGATCGACTCACCTAGTGTTGATCAACATAGAGAGGCCAATGTGGGCACACTTCGACCTAAAGAATGATCGACGAAAAGGGTCCACATTGACCGATGCGGATCATGTCGATCGATACAGAGTGCCAGCCACAGAAACGCCCATGTCGTGCGAGTTAACCGCTCAGGGAGATAAAAAGTTGGTGTCTAAGACCAACATCGATGTACAGTTTCAAACCCTAGTCTGATTTTCAAGGGGTCGGAATAATTTCTACTATTTTATTTTATTTATTGCTTTCAGTTTGATTTAATCCATGCCTAGGTAAAAAATATTGAAGTTTTTGAAATTTGTATGATTTTGTGAGAAAATTTGCGAGTTGTGATAGAACCCTAGCTTGAATATGAGATTTAAATTGATTAATGGTTGTGTGAGTTGAGTACAATTGTGATTAAAAATGCCTATGAATGTAGAATACCGCATGATTAACTTATTTGACACTTGCATTGACATAAGGTTTGAATTGGATTTGAGGTTTACTGTGAAAGAACTTTTGTCCCAAGTGTGTTTTTTAGCTTTAATTTAGTTTGTGAGAGTGTCTTGCATGATTGAGTATCTCTAGAACTTGCTTTGTTTCTGTTTTGAGATTGCTAGTGTGCACGAGTCTATGAAATGATTTTAGGCAATTTTTGTTTAACCTATATCCCAAACACTGTCTCTTACAATATTTTATCCCTAGTCAACCCCGTTGAGCCTTTAGTTTTCTTTTCTTGTCTATGAATTTAAGGAAGATTTCTGGTTCCCTCTTGTCTATGAGAGATGGTGGTGAATAAGGGTGGAATATTTTTAAAGTTGAATAGAAATGTTTATAATTGGGTGAATAAAAGAAGGTTGGGCTCAGAGAAAAAAAGAAAGTTGTGTTTATATTATTATAGGCTCATTTCCGAAGGGACAATGTAAAATTTAAAGAGATAAAAGGATTAGAAAAGAAAAAAAAAGAAAAAAAGAGTCGTTTTTGTATTGGAAATCTAAGGAGATTGGTGGTTATAACTAGATAGTGGTTTGGATGTGTTGAGAGTAGCTAACTCAGCTAATGTAAGTCACTTGGCCAGATTTTTCCCTCCTTTCACTAAAAAGCCTATATTACAACCTTGAATGAAGTCATTTCTGATTCTGGGTCTTGTGTGCACGTATTTGCAGTGGAGAAATTAGAATATTTGCAAGCCTGTGGTAGAACTTGATTTGCATGACTTGTGTGTTCTCATATAACCCTAAACACTATTCTTGTGAGTCTTCCATGGTTTACTGATTTTCTGATTCTCTCAAAGTGTTGGTGTAAGGTGGATTATTGATTTTGACTGTGATGAATCTAGTGAGGCATTGCACTTTTCAAAAACTTGAGCTTTTGATTCATTCATTTTGTTGATTGAGGACAATCAAGTGTTGAAGTTTAGGGGGATTGATAAGCTCGTATTTCCACTCACTTATCGCATTGTTTTCTCTAGTATTTCATACATTTGCATTAGTTTTAGTTTAATTATTGAGCATGAGTTTATGTTGGTAGGTATTATGCTCGTGGTGCTCGGTTTTGCAGGCAAATGCATCGAATATGTGAAAAGTTGATCAAAAGATGAAGGATTTCTCAACAAAGAATTCTCTTTCGACCGACAGGAGGATGTGTCGATCAACGTGTGTAAAGTTCAAAGATTGCAAAGGAAAGGCCTCCACGTCTACTGACGCAACCCATGTCAGTCGACGTGGAGACTCGAAGCTGAGGTGACATCGGGCGATGCATAAGATCGAAGCGAGAGGCGTGTGTCAACCGACACACTGCATTTTGATCGACGCAGATGAGTTTTTAGAATTGAAGCATGATATATAAGTCCAGCTTGGGATTTGAAAGGAATTTACCAAGTACAGCTTTTCCCCACAATTCAAGACCCCAAGACCTAACCCTACCACTATATGTACTCATGTATTATGTCTAAATTTATTATTCATTTGATAATTTAGGATTTAGTTTTTATCTTTTATGTTTTCTGGAGATTAAGGATCTGGGTCAAGATTTAATTCCTGCACTTTATTTTTCAAGTAAGTTTTAATGCAATTTAATATTTTGATTCGAATTTGTGTTTTTAGCATGTCTGGCTAGAAACCCTAGCCGATTCTAGGGTTTTCTCAATCTAATTGCATGTTGTGATTCAAGTATCCAAACCCTGATCTGGTTCAATTCTCTGGTTTTGCCTTTAAAGATTTGTTTCAATTGAAGGATCAAGAGATAAAAATTGACATAGGTTTATAGTTATTTAATTGAATGACTGAAAAGTAAAGATTAATAATAGGAAGAGAGAATTAATGCAATGAATTTTGTCTCACAAGGAAAAATTAGTTATAGGGTTTTAATCTGAACTATATTGAGTTTGATTAATTTTGTGTAATTGAGACTCAAAAGGTGAAATTTACTTGTCAATAATCTAGATTTTAATTGGCTGACCAAGGAGTTTAAATCAACAAATTTCCCACCTTTTGAGTATTTTGGGTTTGGATTATTTGTTTCATGCATGTTATTTAGATAGGTTGAATACTCTAGGATATGTGCTTTCAAGTTCTTGACTTTATTCCAAAAGTTATTTTTCATAAACAAATCCCCTTTGAAAATCGATTTCCTCAAACAATGATTTGAAAAAACTTGTCCAATACATGAAATAGTTTCATTGCACTTTTTCCCTGTGGGTTCAACAACCTTGTGGTTTTATAAATTTATTTGCCATTTGCTATAATTAATATAAAATTTTAGCATTCATCACAAGTTATTAATGATTATCAGTATATCAAACATAATGTGTCTCAATATACGAATCATAATGCTTTTATGTATACAATTCCAACAGATCATTCTCTATAAACCCTGGTGGCTGATCCATATATAAAACCTCTTCAAGCTCTCCATTAGGGGTGGGAATAGGCCGGGCTACCCGACAGGGGCCTACGGCCTGGCCTACCACAGGTCAGGCCAGGCCAGGTCAATTTCGTAAATAGGTCAGACTTAGGCTATTTAAAAAGCCTATTTAGCTACGCAGGCCCGGGCTCAGACTAAAAAATAAGCCTACTAAGCCTAACAGGCCGACCTAAGAAAATAATCGTATATTATATAATCAATTAAATATATTTATTATCTAGAATTAAAAATTTATTTATGAATAATAAAATAAGTTAAATAAATTATTTGTTACTAAATAATATATTTATATAATTTATTAAATGTATTTGCTATTGAAATAACATAATATATTTATAATTTAAAAATACAATATACATTATAAATTTTAAGTAGGCTTTCATAGGCTTTATACAGGCTAAAAATCAGGCCTATTTCATTAAAAAGGTCAGGCTTAGGCCTACAAAAAAGGCCTACTATAGATAACAAGCCAGACTCAGGCCTCTTCAAGTTATAGCAGGCCCAGGCCTTCAGGACCAAACCCCAGTCTAGCCCAGCCTATTCCCACCCCTGCTCTCCATGCAAGAAGGTTGTTTTAACATCAATTTGGTGCAACTCTAAACATTCTTGAACAACAAGGGACAGTAGAACTCTGATGGAAGTATGTTTCACCGCAGGAGAGAATACTTCATTAAAATCTATTCCCTGCTTTTGTGAGTATCCTTTGGCAACCAACCTAGCTTTATACCTTATTCCACCTTGATTTGAATTTTCTGTCTTCCTCTTGAAGATCCACTTACAACCAATGCATGATTGACTCATAGGCTTGTCTACTAATATCCAGGTTCTATTCGTCTCCAAGGAAGCTATTTCTTCTTCCATAGCCTTCAACCACAGCTTTCCTTCATTCTCAGAAATAGATTCTTCAAAGCAACTAGGTTCTGCTTTCTCCAGATTTTCAGCAATGTTCAAGCTTAAAAACATCATGTCTGCATCACTAAATCTCTTTGCAGGGTGAATCTCCCTCCTCACTCTATCTCTACTGAGCCAGTAGTTATCCAGCTCTGAGGCACTATCACTGTCATCATGTATGTCTTCTTCTTGGTGTCTGGTTTCTTGGTCTGGAAGAGCTCCATTAGTGTTGGGCTCATCATTAACATATTCTATCATTATTCTTTCAGAGGTTGCTGCACTCTCTTTCTGTACACCTTCCTTTCTTTCAACACATGGAAACTTGCTCTCATCAAACACCACATCTCTATTGAATATATCCTTTGGTTTCCTGGTTCAGTGCACCACAATCTGTAACCCTTTACTCCTTCATGGTATTCCAACATTATGCATTTTAATGCTCTAGGCTCCAGCTTATCTTGTCTTGTATGAGCAAAGACAGCACATCCAAAAACTCTCAGGTGAGAGTAATTAGGTTTTTTTCTCAAACCACATTTCATCAGGGGTTTTAAAGTTTATAGTTGTGGAAGGACTTTTGTTTATCAAGTAGAAAATTGTTGCCAATGCTTTACCCCAGAATTTCTTTGCCAATCCAGATGTTTGCATAAGACACCTGACCCTTTCAAGTAGGGTGCGGTTCATTCTCTCCACCAACCCATTTTATTGAGGGTTGTAAGGCACTTTCCTATGCCTTTTTATCTCTTTCTCTCTGCAAAATGATTCAAAGGCCTCAGCTACAAATTACAAACCATTATATGTCCTTATACAACCTATTTTTTGTCCTTTCTCATTTTCAACCTGCATGCACCATTCTTTAAACTTTGTGTTGAAGTTTAGTCTCAATATCTAGCTCGATAATGGGTCGATGAAACTGGGATCAACATAACTGTAGGTCGATTGTTGGTCGACAGGATTGTGAGTCTATCACAGTGGGTCGATGAAAGTGGGTCGATGAGAATGGGTAGAGTCAGAGTGAGTCTATAACTGGAGAACTGCGAGAGATGATGGATATGAAAAAATCTGATGTATCTAGTTCCCTAGTATGGCGAGATTTAGACATATCTAATAAGATCTTGATACATATTAATCTATTTGAGTATAGATTAGCATATGAAATATTTTTACCATGTCGGAGTAGATTTTCCTTGTGTATCTAAGAATCTCTACCTATACATACCCCTACTCTCTATCATTGTATTATGTTCATTACTTTGTATTCTCTCCACCATAATAAAAACATCACCTTGACTCTTGAAAGAGTGGATGTAAAGCTTTCGAACCACTATAAATTATTGTGTTTTTTTTTTGTTTGTTTGTTATTTGTGTTTGCAATCGCAAATCAATCTCCTCCACCACTTTTTCAAGCACGTTCACTTCTGCGGCGATCTTATAAATCTCCTCCATCACGTTTTCAAGCTGGACCTCGAGCACTTGTACTCCACTTGGATCGCATGGAAACTCGTCGTCATCAGAGGAAGACAAAAAGACTTTCTCCCAAAGGCAGATCTATTAATCAAAATGGGGGTAGGGGTGTGCAAGACCCGATCTGAACCCAAAAAATCGATCGGGTCAGGTCTTGCAATGGCGGGTCGGGTTTTGGGTTGGAAAATATCACCTGAAAATATATCGGGTCGGGTGGCGGGTGCGGTGGTTCGGGTTCGGGTGCCACCCGACCCGACCGAAATAATTATTTATATAAATATAGTATATTTTATAAATACATAATATTATATTAATACATAAAATTGAAATCCCAACCCTAAATCCTAATATTCAATTTCTGAATTTCAGGCTTTCATTCACCCAATTCTCCCTGCCCCTAACCTCACCCCCTTCGCCAGTTCGCCTTCAGTCCGGACCTTGCCGCTCCGCCGCGCTCGCGCCGCCAGCCTGCCGCCCTCGCCACCCTGCCCGCTCGCACCGCCAGCCTGTTGCCCTCGCCACCCTGCGCGCGCTCGCGCCTCCAGCCTGTCGTCGGCAGCCACCCTACGTGCACGCCCTGCATTGTTGCGTGCACCCAGCCGACAGGCGACAGCCACCCAGCATTGCTACGGCCTGCGTTTTCGGCCCTCCGTCTTCACCCAGCCAAGCAGCCACCAACCACCGTCACCTTGCTGCAAAAAGAAAAAAAAAACCTACCAGATTTTTCCCAAATTTTGGGTCAAACCCGACCGAATTTCGGATCGGGTGATGGGTCGGGTGAGAGGGGTGGTCGGGCGGGTTTTGGGTGAGGGGGTTCGGGTTTCGGGTTTATGTCGGGTCGTGATTTTTGGGTCGGGTCGATGCACACCCCTAAATGGGGGTACACTTGTACCCCAAATTTTTTTTTTTTATTAAATATGTATGTATATACTTTTATTTAAAAATGTTTTTATATATTATTTATAAATATTTTTACATAATGTACCTCCAATTTATTTTATTTATATATTGTACCCCTAATTTTGAATTTCTAGATCCGCCACTGCTTTCTCCAACACAAGATATTCTAGAATATCTTCGGCCTCATTAGTGTGGAAAATTCTCAAGAAAGGCTGCAGAGGGAGTAACATAGTCACGGAGAGAGATAATTTGTTGTTCTTCTTCAAAGGAGATGGAGAACAGATTGTGATTCATGATACGGTCTGTGGTGTTAGCAAGGGAGATCAGAGCAGCATAAGCCATTTTCTAGGGAATATCAAATGAAGAAAGAACAACGGTGGATTTATCTATGGAAAGGATTGATCAACAGCCATGGAGAAGATTGCATCTAGACCCAAAAAAAAAAAAAAAAAATACAGAGAGTCTTGTGAAACTGGTTTACTTTGTATCCATCAAAAAGCAAAAATTGATGAATACAAGCCATTTTGGTGGGTCATCACGCATCAAACACCTCTCTGTTTTCACTCAAAAAGTTTGCTAGTAAAGATACTTTTGCGGAAGCTTCTTTTCATTTTTTTTATATATAGGGTTAACTGATAGAATAACACAATTTTTTAACAAATTTGCAAATATAACCAAAAAAAATTAATTTTGACAATTATAACATATTTTTTTAAAAACTTGCAATTATAATACACTTTTTGGATTTTAGCAATTATAACACAACATTTGAAAATTTTGCATTTATAACATAATTTCTTTAGTCAATTAAAAATTAAAATAAAAATGAAATAAATATATATATATATTGATTTATTTATTTAATGATGCTACTCTATATTAAATTTGAATCTTGAATTTTATGCAATTTATAACTTTTATTATTTGTTATTCGCAATTTAAATTTTATTTTTTACCATTGATTTGGAAATAAATGAGGAATGAAAGAAATTTAGAATGGCTAAAATAATAACAATGTTCTCACTTCTCATATACTCCCTCAGTCCCACTTGAATTGTCACATTTACCGAATCGGGCGTCCCGGTCGAATTGTCACATTTCCTTTTCTAGAAATAATTAGGCATCATTAATCTTGATTAACCCTAATTAATTAAACTACCTACCTTCATTCAACCCAGCCGCCGACCCGAATTCATTTGCCCTAATTCTATCTCTTTCATTTCTCTCTGCCGACTCATCGTCCCGTCTTCCTTCGCCCTTAAATCCACCGACGAAATCTGGAAAATTCACCACCTCTAAACGTGATGACGATGGGTGGATTTCCACTCATCGAAATCGTGACACCGTTCATCCGCCGCCATTAAATCGTGACTTCCTTCACCCCCACCGCAATGGCCACCGTGAGCGGTGGTTTCACCGGAGGTGAAGTCCGATTTAATTACCCAAAACCGGATGACGACGGGTGGTTTACAACTCGTCGTCGTTCTTCATCCACCGCTCATCATAGGGACGTTTGTGCTGAAATCCGCGATGCCCACCCCACCGCAGTGAACCGCGACGCCCCCTTACCGCAGTGACCACCGTGAGCACAATATCGGATCTTTGTCTTTTCTCCTCCGCTGCTCAATCTATGCGTCGGTGCATTCAGATCCCCCCCCCCCCCACACCACATTCAGATTCGTCATTTTGAACTTGTAATTAATGAGTTCATTATAATTAAATCAAAATATTTTATTAAAATCTGTATAAATCAAAAAATTTAATAAATAAAATTATTTCAAAAATTAATTTTTTTATTATGATAAATAAATTAGGAAATCAAAATAATGCCCTAGAAAAGTTAATTACCTATCTCTATTTTATTACCAACCACAATTAACTACTAAACACAACTTCCTTAATTCTCGTGCCGAAAAGAAGAGTGACTATTGGCACGGGACGAAGGGAGTACAAAATAAAATCACATAAAATATAGATAAAAGTATTCCACATTCATCTACAAAATATAGATCTTACATTTTGAAGATTTGTTGAAAATTTGATACATTATTTTTGTTTGAGATTTTGAGGAAATAAAAAAATTGAGAATTGAAATAGAAAAATATATTATTATTATTATTATTATTATTTTATGATTCGTTATAATTGCCAAGATTTTCAAAATTTGTTGTAAACTTGTAATTACAAAATTTATAAAAAAAAAATTGTGAACATTTGCAATTAACCTCTTAGATAATATCACAATGGCCAGATGAGTTAAACCTCATAATGGAGGTTTTGAAACAGCGAGCGGTTCAGTCACTTATTGCTATGTCCAGATCCTAATTAGTGGGGTTTTTTATTTTTTTTCTCAACTTCAATGATTTTTCATTAGTATACGACAACTCGGAAAAAAGTTGTTGATGACTAAACTATTTGAAACGAAAAATCCAAACATAAAGAGTCCCACTCCATGATCCATCCAATGCAATCCACTGGCCTATTGACAAACATACATCAATACAATAAATGTAAAATTATATTAAATATAAAATATGTGTAGTCGGCTTTTGATAATTCACAGACACACCTCACCTCAAACAACATTTAGGTTGACTTTCGGAAGGTGCTGTATCCAGTCTAGAGAGAGATGGCGGATGCAGCGGTGGAGTTCCTGCTGAACAACCTCAAGGAGCTGCTAGTCTACCATTCCCATCTAATCACCGGCACGAGGAGCGAGATCGAGAGTCTGGAGCAATGTTGTAAAAATCCCCGCCTAGAACCGATTAGGCCCCGCCTAGGCGCTAGGCGGTCCTCCACCGAACCGATTACCCTCTAATCACCGTATCTAATCGGTGTGGCGAATAATCAGCGCCTAGACACCGCTTAGGCCGCCTAATCCGCCTAGACGCCGATTTAGGTGGCCGGTCAAGCTCGCTACTCGCCATTTAGGTGGCCGACTAAGCATGCTGCGTGTCGCCTAATCAGTTTGAGCGACATATTTTTTATATATTTTTTAAAAATTAATTAAAACTTAGATATTCTTACTTTAAATTAATTGATAAATATATATAATATATTAAAATTAGCTTACCGATTAACTACCGCCTAGAAAACGCCTAGTCCCCGCCTAAACCGTCTAGGCGCTAGGCCTCACCCGAGCGCCCGACTAGCGCCTAGCGATTTTTACAACCATGGTCTGGAGCGGAATCTCCGTCTGTTCAAAGCCTTTCTCAAGGACTCCGTCAAGAAGCGCCGAAAGCATAACCGCACCAAAGAGCTCGTCCGCAACATTCGCGACGTCGTTTATGAGGTCGAAGATGTCATCGACGACTTCGTCACCCGGGCCTTGGAGAAAAAGAGTAAGAGTAGAAATTTCTTGTCGTTCCTCAAGTCCTGGGAGCCCTCCATCGATCTCCACGCCATTGGCAAGAATGTCGAGGACGTCAAACTCAAGGTCGAGCAGGCTAGGCTTGACTTCGCCACTCTCAACGTTGACGACGAAGACGAACCTGATAAACCTGAGGTCAACGTTTTTTGCGATTTGCCTTTGCTCGAATGAATTACATTTACAGTGTGCTCAAAACTAATTTCCGAGGCCAAGATCTGTTCTTTTCCTTTTTTTTTTTTTTTTTTCTTTGAATGTCCATGATTAACTGATGATCTGTTCATTACTCTACTTGATCTTTTCGTTAAAATGCAGTTTTTGTTTTTTTTTCGAAGAGAATTTAAGATGAAGAATTCAATGTTTTGTGGAAGCTGTAAGTTTCTCGAAAGCTGTAAAAGTATTCAAGATCATAGATGTAAAAATTGATAAGATTTCCGAAAGAAGAAGATAACTCAGAGCAAAATATTGGGGAAATTTTTCTGTATGTTCATTCTCACTCAAAATGCAAGCTGAAAGTAGAGAGATATACAAAACCATCGACCAACTATCTACTTCCACGTGTCTAGCTCTAACAAACTGCAAGAAGACAAAAAACTTTACATGAAAGAAAAAAAGGAATAAAGAAGAAAATATGCACAGCATGCATGCAATCAGGTGCTCGGCATTCTCGCATGATCGGCATTCTTCTTCTTCGTGAATTCCTTGCAACCTTCAGACCTCAGGAATCTCAACACCCCCCCCTCAAGCTGAACCTCCCAAAGGTTTAGCTTGGAAAGAAGATCGTGAAACACATTAGGCAGCAAAGGTTTGGTGAAAATATCAGCCGGTTGTGAGTGAGTTCGAACATGATTCGGAGAGATGAGTCCAGATTTGTATGCCTCACGCACCACAAGGCAATCTATTTCGATGTGTTTGGTACGCTCATGAAAAACCGGGTTTAAGGTAATGTGGAGAGCAGCCATACTATCACAGAATAGTGGCACCGGCTGAAAGGATCTGCAACCAAAATTATCAAGCATAAAGGTGATCCACTGTTTTCGCGAACAACAGCTGCCATGGCCCTATACTCGGCCTCCGCTGAGGAACAAGAAATAGTGGATTGTTTCTTTGTCTTCCAAGAGATGAGGTTGTCACCAAGGAAGATACAAAAACCAGTTATGGACTTTCGAGTTGTGCGACAAGCTGCCCAATCTGAGTCAGAATAAGCGCGCAGCTGAAGTGTGCTGCGTCGAGGATAGAACAAACCGCGAGAAGGACTGTGAGCAAGATAACGTAAGACATGGAGGGCAGCTTGCCAATGTACCAATCGTGGTGAGTGAACAAACTGGCTGAGCTGCTGCACAGCATGAGTAACATCGGGTCGGGTGTAGTTAAGATAAAGCAATCGACCAACTAGCCGCCTATATTGCTCGGGCTCCTCAAAAACAGGTGATGGATCTTGATCATCGGATTGAAATTTAATCCCAGAAGGAAGAGGAGTGGAAGCTACATTGCAGTCAAGCATTCCAACATCTTGAAGAACATCAGTGACATATTTGGATTGACTTAAGAAAACCCCTTCTTTCGATCTTGACAACTCCATTCCCAGAAAATATTTTGCTTCACCGAGATCCTTGATGGTAAATGCTTCATGTAGATAATGTTTCACAGCACTTACTGCATCAATATCTGTACCTGTAATCATCACATCATCCACATAGACCAAGAGAAATACCGAGCTGTTAGCAGCATGATAATGAAAGAAGCAATGATCATGAGCAGATTGCTTGAAACCATAAGCTAGAAGCTTGTTTGTAAACTCTAAATTCCATTGTCGTGAGACCTGTTTTAAGCCATAAAGAGATTTCTTTAACCGACAAACCTCTCCCTCCTTAGCTTTCGTGTACCCCGGTGGGGGAAGCATATAAATGTCATCCTCCAAATTTCCATGCAGGAAGGCATTGTTTACATCCACTTGATGCAAACACCAATCATTTATGGCAGCAATGGCAATAAGTAGTCGAACACTAACCACTTTAGCAACTGGGGAAAAGATCTTGGTATAATCCTCACCCTCTACTTGTGTGTATCCTTTGGCCACAAGCCTTGCTTTGTACCGCTCCACACTTCCATCTGCATTATACTTAATCTTATACACCCACTTACAACCCACAGCTTGCTTGTCTGAAGGTAAAGTGGTGATCTCCCACGTTTCATTTCTCTCCAGAGCACTTAACTCCTCCTGCATAGCATCCTGCCACCGGACATTTGTCCTAGCCTGATTGTAAGTCTTAGGTTCTTGAGAAGTAGATAAAAGTGCAACTAAATTTGCATGTGCAATAGACATAGAACAAGGTAAAGAAGCGCAGGTAGTAGATAAAGATGTGGAGTAATCATTCAGCCAATTGGGTGGCTGCCTTGTTCTAGTACTTCTCCTAAGAGGTGGATCATGATCATTTACAGGGATTGGGTGATCAGTATCTGTTGAAGAAGTATCAGCAGGAGGAACACTAGATGGAGAAGGTGAAGAAGAGGATGAGGAAGAAATATGAGTAGAGTCAGTAATAGGAGGTAAAGTGGAAGGAATGATGCCTTCAGGATCATGTAAAACAGGTTCACAGGTAGGAAGTATGAAGTTTGATGAAGTCTCAGGTTTAAAGGGAAAGGTGTTCTCATGAAAAATCACATCCCTGGAGACAACCACTTTCTTTAGAGAGGGGATGTAGACTTTGTATCCCTTTTGAGCTACAGGGTAACCCACAAAGATTCCAGCCATTGACTTGTTAGCAAGTTTATCAGGATGTGGCAACTTATTTAAAACAAAAGCTAAGCATCCAAAGGTTTTAAGAGTAGAGTAGTCTGCAGCTTTGTTGTATAGAACAGAATAAGGCACTTTCCAAGATAAAACAGAGGAAGGGATTCGGTTTATGAGGTGAGTAGCTGTAAGAATAGCTTCTGCCCAGAAAGAATTTGGCAATTTAGAGTGATACAAGAGGGCACGAGCAACCTGAGTGAGGTGCCTGTGTTTTCTTTCCACCACCCCGTTTTGCTGTGGGGTGTATGGACAAGTTCTTTGATGAACAATTCCAAGATCATGAAACATGCTTTGGCAGTGATGATTTACAAATTCACAGCCATTATCTGACCTGACGGTTTTTACACGTTTAGCAAAGTGAGTGGCAGCATAATTTACAAAGGCTCTGATGATGGATGGGACTTGTGTTTTAAATTTTAAAAGGAAGGTCCATGTGCATCTACTGAAGTCATCCACAATGGTGAGAAAAAAATGTGAGCCATCTAAAGATTTAGCTCTATAAGGTCCCCAAAGATCCATGTGTAACAATTCAAAGCTTTCATTAGTAGAAATAGTGCTCAAAGTATATGGAGATTGATGTTGTTTGGATACAACACAGACATCACAAGAGTAATCCATGCAGGAAACAGGTAAGTGAATACAAGATTTCAGATGATCTAAAACTTTATTGGAAGGATGGCCGAGTCTTGCATGCCATAGACTGACAGAAAGAGCCAAAGGGAGCTTATTGAAAACGGGCTGTCCTTCTAAGAGATATTGTGAAGCATAGAGAGTTTGAGACTGCTGGATGGCTTGAGGAGTGAAAGACTCTTGGTCAAGAATGTAGAGATGTTTCACCATCTTCCCAGCAGCAACAATATGCAAAGTTCTAAGGTCCTATATCAAACAAAAGGAATTATAGAACCTAAAAAACAGCTGGGAATCAGCAGTGGCTTTTGAAACAGAGAGGAGATTGAATTTGAATGCAGGTAGAACAAGGACAGATTTAAGAATGAGGTGTGGAGATAATAAAACAGATCCTGTGTGAGTGACTTGACAAGTGGTACCATCAGGCAAGCAGACAGGCATAACTTTATGTATGGGTACAGGGTGATGTAAAAGAGTGATGTCTAAGCACATATGACTAGTTGCACCTGTATCTAGCACCCAAGAACCAAAACTTACACCAGTAGGATCAGAAATACTACCTGCAAAATCCCCAAATTGAGCCATGTGAACCATATCCATATCCTTGCCTTCCCTCACCCCTTGCTGATTCATCACCTTCTGAAACTGCTGCATAGTAGCATTCAAATTGTCATTCCAATCAAGAGGAGTCTCTGATGACTGAGCTAGAAGAGTTGTCCCCCTTTTCTTGGGATTCTCCCACCAATCAGGATAACCCTTTATCTTAAAGCAATTCTCAACAACATGCCCTGGTCTTTTACAGTGAGTACAGATCACATTACTCCTTCCATACTCAGTTTTCTCTTTTCTGAAGCTAGTTCTTGTCTTATTATTTTCTCTGGACCATTGTTGCGGCCCCTTAACATGCATTGCCACAGTCTCTGAACCCATGTGATCAATGACTTGCCTATTTTGTTCTGCCTTTAACATGATGGAATAAATCCTATTCACAGTGGGTAGAGGTTCGAGAAGCAAAACTTGGTTTCTTTCTATGTTGAGCACATCATTTAGTCCAAGGAGAAATTCCAACGACCTATCTTCCATAGACCTAGTCTCATACAATTTCATCATAGCTCTAATAGCAGCTTCAGCACCTTTCTTGAAATCATCTGTTTGTTCTTTTTTAAGTTCTTTCATGACATCTTCTACATTAAAAGCAGGTCGAAGCTCTTTCAGTTGATCACTCAAATCCTTGAGTTTTCCATAATACTCTGTTATGCTAAGATTATCTTGTTTCATATTCATAACTTCTCTCTTGATTTGAAATAGCATAGAGATATTGGAGGACCCATACCTTTCTTCAACTTCATTCCACAGATCAACAGCATTATTGACGAAGGCAAACTGCGAAACAAGATCCTTCGAGATAGCTGTTTTGAGCCAAGAAACCACCATACTATTCACCTTCTTCCACCTCCGATAAAACTTCGATTCAGCAACCGGCATCGGGCAAGTGCCGTCAATCAATCCAAGTTTGTCCTTGGATTCTAAAGCGGTGATCATCGCATTCCGCCATAGGCGATAATTTGTGTCGGTGAGCGGAGAGGAAACAAGCAGCATACCCGGATGATCGGAGCCGTGCAGCTGGAGTTGTTCTTCATAATAAGCGTCAATCTTACTATTAGCCATTAGTTGATCAGAGGATCAAACAGCCTGGGTCTCGATACCATGTAAAAATTGATAAGATTTCCTAAAGAAGAAGATAACTCAGAGCAAAATATTGGGGAAATTTTTCTGTATGTTCATTCTCACTCAAAATGCAAGCTGAAAGTAGAGAGATATACAAAACCATCGACCAACTATCTACTTCCACGTGTCTAGCTCTAACAAACTGCAAGAAGACAAAAACTTTACATGTAAGAAAAAAGGAATAAAGAAGAAAATATGCACAGCATGCATGCAATCAGGTGCTCGGCATTCTCGCATGATCGGCATTCTTCTTCTTTGTGAATTCCTTGCAACCTTCAGACCTCAGGAATCTCAACAATAGAAAGAAGAAAGAGAGATTTTTGGATGAATTCTCAGAGTTGAAAATGTACAATATTGATTGTGTTTTATACAACTGAAAATATGTAAGCAAAAACGTGATCAGAAACTAACTAACAATACATACACAGCTGTCAATAAAGAATATTCTAGATCAAGAAAAACGAACCTAAGGTGGTAATTGATCATATTCTATATCGCCCTTCTTATGCTGTGTATCGACCCTTTTTGTCGTTCTATCTCTTCATGTATTCTTTATCACCTTTTGTTCTTTTAAACTTCAACAAAAACTGGATTGACCTGCAAAATGATTTGCTTTGAATTTATGTTGAAACAGGTTAGGCTGCCAAGACAGAAAGACGTGGTGGGTTTCGAAGATGTGACGAGAGATTTAATTGGGCGTCTGACTAAAGAAACCGAGTATTTGGATGTGGTTTCTCTTATTGGTATGTTTGGGCTGGGGAAGACGACGCTGTCTTGGAAGATTTTCAATGACCCAGAAATCCTCTCCCACTTCTCCATCCGTATATGGCTTCCTATTTCTCAGGAGTTCTCGCTCAAGGATATCTATCTAGCCATTCTCAAAGAGTTCACCACTATAACTGATGAAATCCGTCAAAAACAAAATCACCAATTAGCCAGAATGGTTGCTGCTAAACTCGAGACATCAAGCTTCCTGATCGTCATGGATGATGTCTGGAGCACTGCTGATTGGGACTGGCTTCGTGCCGCTCTGCCAGACAACAATAATGGCAAAGTCTTGATCACCAGTCGTATTGAGGAAGTGGGGATGCATGCAAGCCGCCCACGGCCTCCCCACCAGCTTCGATTCTTTGAGCAGGATGAAAGTTGGGAGCTGCTCCGGCTGGAGGCGCTTGGCACCATGGACTGCCTTTCTGAGTTGGAAGAAGTTGGAAAACTAATAGCAAGTCGGTGTGGAGGACTGCCGCTCGCAATAGTAGTGATTGGAGATATTCTTGCGACCAAGCATTCAGCCTCAAACATGCGTGCAACCAGAAGTGCTTGGGTAGAGGTGTCCAAACACGTGAGCAAATATCTGAATGATGATCCGTTTAATCGCGTCAAGGAGTTTATATCTTTGAGTTATGACGAACTGCCTTACCACCTGCGCGCATGCTTTCTCTATCTGGGGATGTTTCCTGAAGACTATGAAATCCCATCATCTCAGCTCATTCAGATGTGGATTGGAGAAGGATTCATTCAAAAAAACATTGATCCTAGCAGCTTGGAGGATATCGCGGAGAAGTATTTGGATGATCTTATCAACAGAAACCTGGTCAGGATCGACAAGTTCAAGCCTGATGGTAAGGTTAAAACATGTCGGATTCATGATACATTGCGCGATTTCTGTAGAAATGAAGCTGGAAACGACAATGAGAACTTTTTCCAAGAGATCAAGTATGAGAATGAAAACTTTGTACCTCGAGTTTCCGACTTGAACAAGTATCGTCGTCTTTCTATTCATTCGAACTGCTTGAGCTTCATTTGTTCAAAACCTGTTGGTTATCGTGCTCGCTCATTTGTTTGTTTCTCCAAGGATGAATTCATTTTGCCACAAGAAAACATTCCAGACATCCTTACAGCTTTCAAGTTGCTCAGAGTTCTAGATGTTAAACCCATCAAATTCCCCAAAATTAACAGTGACATGTTCCGATTGGTACACGCGAGGTACATTGCCTTGTCCTTAGATTTGCCGACTCTTCCTGCAAAGTTCAGCGAGCTCTGGAACATACAGACTCTCATAGTTGACACCACATCTCGAACACTGGAAGTTAAAGCCAACATATGGAAAATGTCTCACTTGAGGCATTTTAAGACAAATGCATCTGCTAAACTGCCCAAAGTAAAGACAGCGAATATGGTGCAGTGCTTCAAACATTGGGGACAATCTCGGTGGACAGCTGCACGGCTCAACTGTTTGATCGGGCTTGCAATTTGAAGAAACTAGGCATACGTGGGCGACTAGCCCTGCTTCTGGAAGGGAACACTAGATCCTTTGATAGCTTGGGGAAAATGAAGTTTCTTGAGAAGCTGAAACTGATAAACGATGTATATCCTCAGCCGTTGTCAGAAGGCCAATTGCGTGGCTTTCCTCAACATTATCAGTTCCCAAAGAGACTCAGGAGCCTCACGCTGCAAGCCACTTTCCTCAGCTGGAATTATATGTCTAACCTGAGCTAGCTGGAGAACCTGGAGGTGATGAAGCTAAAACAAAATGCATTTATGGGGCAAATCTGGAATGCAGTTGATGGAGGCTTTCGGAAGCTTGTATTCTTGCATGTCGAACATACAGATTTAGTTACTTGGAATGCTGCATCCCATCATTTCCCTAGACTTGGAAGCCTCGTGCTGAAGAACCTCGAGAAACTTCGTGAGATCCCAGTTGCGCTGGCTGATATAACCAGCTTCCAAAAATTGGAGTTGTACGTTAGTGCATCTGCAGCTGCTTCTGCCAAGAAGATTCAGATGCTGAAGAAAGGGAAACAGGCTGCTGAATTCAAGCTCTCCATTTTCCCTCCCATCACTGATTGATCTTGAGACTTCAGGTACATGCAGAATAATTTAGTCCTTCCATTTCCATATATAAAGTAAAAACCTTTTTATGTTATCTTTCTATGTACATGAATATAACTAGTATTGTAAATTATATGACCTGAGTTTCTTTTTGAAGATTGATTGATTGCTTGGTTTATATTTATCCTATTTATGACTATGAATATAATATAAGTCAAAAGTGTGAATATTTTGAAAGCTGCTTGCTCATACGTTTGTTTCTTTTTCTGTGTTGACTGTAAATATGTAATGCTATATTTTCATGTGTGTTGATTCTTGATATAGTTGAGTGAAGAATGTTGTTGGCCGCTTCCAGAAGATGTCAGTAAAATGGAAGCAGCAGGAGTGGCTGTGCTGTCTCTTTCTTCCCACTTCTGCACTGTTTATGCTCAAGTTCAATTAACAATCTTGATTTGTTTTCAATAAGATAAATTTGGCACTTGTGAAAATGCTTTTGAGGTGATGAAATCTCAGTGCTTGTGTTGCATGTAAAAAACACATGATGGATCTCCTGCAAATGCAATCTTTTATTACTTGAGCAAACTAAAGATATTAATTCATATCAACCAGCTTGATAACCTTTAATTGGACAAAGTGCTTCTTTTCAGTATTATTCATCACAGACAAAATTGTTACCCATTGCCATGGAACAAGAAAAAGTGATTCAATCAAGACCTACAAGAATCTTAAACAAGGCCTATAGAGCTGCTGAAGGGGAAATGAGAAAAATATTGAAATCATAACTATCACAGTAGATATGATTCAACCACAGTTCGGCCAAACTTTTCTTGAACGTCCTTTGGAGTCTCAATCTGTGAGCAACAAAACAGGAGTTGGAAATAAATTTTTAAAAAAAATAAAGGTCTCAGGTTAGGCACGCTTAAATGGTTTAAGCGAATTTTATCCATTAACCCATTTAATGTACCCTAATTGGGGATTAATATGGGTGAACCCATTTGGGTTTGGACAAAACCCGCCTAAACCGTTTAGGCGTACCTAACGCAAGTTTTTGCCTAAAAAAAATGGTGAAGATATAAATTAATGTGGACACTGGATAGCATAAAGTTACCTCGTTTAGAGCCTTGAAGAGAGCCTTCACAGTGTTATGAGGATTCCTTGAACCAACAACCTACAAATGAATCATGTATCCATCAAGTCAAAGCAGGAAATGAAAAACGCATCCTCTAGTCAGTTTGATACCTTTGATTTCACATTCTTGAAACCAGCTAAACAAAGAATCATCTCTACTGTTCTGCCTGCCTTCATCCCTGATTTAGTAGGAGCTGGCCAAAGATACACCTGTTACAAGTAGAAGCATGAATAATCTTTAGCCCAAAATCCCATTTTAAAAAAAAATACAGATTTTTTACATTGTCAGCCATCACAAAAATGTACGACTAGAAATTTGTCAAAACCTTGGTCTTTTTATACGATGTCTGAATTGCATGCGCAATAGAATGCTCCTCATGCCGCTCTACGTAGTGGAGATTCTGAAAGCACTTCTCATATGCCTGTTGCAATAGGTCATTAGCATAATAACAAGAATATTCTACCTAGTGTAGATTCTAAAAACACTTATCATATGCCTATGGCAATAGGTCATTAGCATAATAACAAGCATATTCACCAATCACATTACATTTACACAGTTTAGCATAAAAATAAATTACATTTGAAATGGATAATCCTTGTACCTTTTGAAGTGCAATTGGAACTGCAGGAGCTTTTGCTTTAGCAAATCCGATAACACCATTGTAGTTCCCACAGGCCAACATAGCAGTGTATTTCACAACTTGTCCTCCCTGTCTCATTTGATGTGCAGAATGTTGCTCTACTTCAATGATTTTGTATTAGTATACGACAACGACACCTCAGAAAAAAGTTGTTGATGACTAGTCTATAATATTTCTAACGAAAAATCCAAACATAATGAGTCCCACTCTAATGTCAATTTAGCCCTTCGACTATTTTGACAGGAGCATTTTAGCCCCTACCTGACTATTTGACTCAATTAAACCCTTTAATTTTTAAATTTGGTTCAATTTAACCCTTCATCTTAAAAATTGACAGTTTTACCCTAATTAGGAGAGAGAACATAATAGCTTTATGATTTTATCTTTATTTTTCAATTGTATATCATTTTTAATATTAATTTAATTTTTTGTTATTTATACATTTAATTTATCTAAATAATAAAATGAATTTATACTTAATAATTTAAAAAATACGAAATAATAAATTAATCTATCAATAAAACATGAGTTGAAATAAATATTATTTTCAAACTTATTTTATTGGACTACTCCAATAATTTATATTTCAAATTCTATATTTAAAATTAATTCTATAACACGATATGAATATACCATTAATTAAAAGATAATTGTGAATTTGTGATGTTATTGTTCTTGACTTGTTTCACCATTTAATTTGGACGATGATCATACAACGAATTTTTTTATCCAAAATGATGAATTAAAATTATTCATAAAAATCAAAATTATTATCGTTTGTTTACATTTATTTTAATCTTGAATATTTTTTATGGATAAATTTAATTTGTTATTAGTCATAGCTTATACAGTTTTATAAATATACATAAGGATTTTAAGTTATAATATTAATTAAATAATTATTTTAAAAAAAAACTGATGTTACATGTTAAAAAGAACATATATATTATGTATATATGTTTAAAAAGGATTGTAATTTATAAGATTTATCCACCATAAAAAAAAAAGATTGCATTATCCTCGTGGCGGAACTACACTTAAAATATAATTAACATTTGATTTATGTTATATATATAAATCAATTTAAAATTTAAAAAAATTTTGAAAATAGAAAATTAAACAAAAACATTTAAAATACTCAAATACAAATATAATTAAATAAACTGTATAACCACCCATTAAAGTTTAATTAAATTTAGATTAAATATACATATTGATGTATTTATTATTTTATATTAATAATTTTTACTCATGAAGATTACAAATATAAATAAAAATAACTAATTTAAAATATATACAAAGTAATAAACAATGAGAAATTAAAATAAAATCATAAAGTAAATACATTATCTCTCCTAATTAGGGGTAAAACAATAATTTTATAGAATGAAGAGTTAAATTGAGCCAAATTTAAAAATCAAAATACTTAATTAAGCCAAATAATCGTGCATGGGTTAAAATTGACCCTTATCTCATTATACTATTAAACATAGTCGGATTTTGCTAATGCAAAGCCTGGCCTTCACCTCACCTCAAACAAACATTTCACAGAGTTGGAGCATCCAATATTGGTCTGATTTTGGGAAATGGCGGATGCAGCGGTGGAGTTCCTGCTGAACAACCTCAAGGAGCTGGTAGTCTACCACTCCCATCTAATCACCGACACGAGGAGCTAGATCGAGAGTCTGGAGCGGAATCTCCGTCTGTTCAACGCCTTTCTCAAGGACTCCGTCAAGAAGCGCCGAAAGCATGAGCGCACCAAAGAGCTGGTCCGCAACATTCGCGACGTCGTTTATGAGGTCGAAGATGTGATCGACGCCTTCGTCACCCGGGCCTTGGAGAAAAAGAATAAGGCTGGAAGTTTCTTGTCGTTCCTCAAATTCTGGGAGCCCTCCATCGATCTACACGCCATTGGCAAGAAGGTCGAGGACGTCAAGCTCAAGGTCGAGCAGGCTAGGGTTGACTTCGCCACTCTCAACGTTGACGACGAAGACGAACCTGAAAAACCTGAGGTCAACGTTTTCTGATTTGCTTTTTTCTTTTTCTTTTTTTGCTCAAATGATTTGTTTACAGTGTTGCTCAAAACTAATTTCTTGAATGTCTGTTCTTTATTCTACTTGATCGTTTCGTTACAGTGAAGTTTTTGTTTTTCTGTAAGTTTCTGGAAAACCTGCAAAATTGATTTGCTTTGAATTTGTGTTGAAACAGGTTAGGCTGCCAAGACAGAAAGACGTGGTGGGGTTCGAAGATGTGACGAGAGATTTAATTGGGCGTCTGACTAAAGAAACCGATTATTTGGATGTTGTTTCTCTTATTGGTATGTTTGGGCTGGGGAAGACGACGCTGGCATGGAAGATCTTCAATGATCCAGCAATCCTCTTCCAGTTCCCCATCCGTATATGGCTTCCTATTTCTCAGGAGTTCTCACTCAAGGATATCTATCTAGCCATTCTCAAAGAGTTCACCGTTGTCACTGATGAAATCCGTCAAACACAAATTCAACAATTAGCCAAAATGGTTGCTGATAAACTCGAGACATCAAGCTTCCTGATCGTCATGGATGATGTCTGGAGCCCAGCTGATTGGAATAAGCTTCGTGATGCTCTGCCAGACAACAAGAATGGCAAAGTCTTGATCACCAGTCGTATTGAGGAAGTGGGGAAGCATGCTAGCTGCCCACGGCCTTTCCACCAGCTTCGTTTCTTTGATCAGGTTGAAAGTTGGGAGCTGCTCCGGCTGGAGGCGCTTCGCACTGTGGACTGCCCTTGTGAGTTGGAAGAAGTTGGGAAACTAATAGCAAGTGGGTGTAGAGGACTGCCGCTGGCAATAGTAGTGATTGGAGGTATTCTTGCAACCAAGTATTCAGCCTCAAACATGAGTGCAACCAGAAGTGCTTGGGAAGAGGTGTCCAAACAGGTGATCAAATATGTCAATGAAGATCCGGGGAATCGCGTCAATGAGTTCATATCTTTGAGTTATGACAAACTGCCTTACCACTTGCGGGCATGCTTTCTCTATCTGGGGATGTTTCCTGAAGACTATGAGATCCCATCATCTCAGCTCATTCAGATGTGGATTGGAGAAGGATTTATTCAACAGAATATTGATCCTAGCAGCTTGGAGGATATTGCTGAGAAGTATTTGGATGATCTCATCAACAGAAACTTGGTCAGGATTGACAAGTTTAAGCCTGATGGTAAGGTTAAAACGTGTCGGATTCATGATACACTGCGCGATTTCTGTCGAAAAGAAGCTGGAAATGAGAACTTTTTCCAAGAAATAAAGTACGAGAATGGAAACTTTGTACCTCGAGTTTCCGACTTGAACAAGTATCGTCGTCTTTCTATTCATTCCAACTGCTTCAACTTCATTTGTTCAAAACCTGTTGGTTATCGTGCCCGCTCATTTGTTTGTTTCTCCAAGGATGAATTCATTTTGCCACAAGAATACATTCCAGACATCCTTACAGCTTTCAAGTTGCTCAGAGTTCTAGATGTTAAACCCATCAAATTCCCCAAGATTAACAGTGACATGTTCCGACTGGTACACGCGAGGTACATTGCCTTGTCCTTTGATTTGCCGACTCTTCCAGCAAAATTCAGCGAGCTCTGGAACATACAAACTCTCGTAGTTGACACCACATCTCGTACGCTGGATGTTAAAGCCAACATATGGAAAATGTCTCAGTTGAGGCATTTTAAGACAAATGCATCTGCTAAACTGCCCAAGATAAGTAAAGACGGTAAATATGGTGCAGAGCTTCAAACACTGGGGACAATCTCGGTAGAAAGCTGCACGGCTGAACTGTTTGATCGGGCTTGCAATTTGAAGAAACTAGGCATACGTGGGCGACTAGCCCTGCTTCTGGAAGGGAACACTGGATCCTTTGATAGCTTGGGGAAAATGAAGTTTCTTGAGAAGCTGAAACTGATAAACGATGTATATCCTCAGCCGTTGTCAGAAGGCCAATTGCGTGGCATTCCTCAACATTATCAGTTCCCAAAGAGACTCAGGAGCCTCACGCTACAAGCTACTTCCCTCAGCTGGAATTACATGTCTAACCTGGGCTTGCTGGAGAACCTGGAGGTGCTGAAGCTAAAACACAATGCATTTACGGGGCAAATCTGGAATGCGGTTGATGGAGGCTTTCGGAAGCTTGTATTCTTGCATGTGGAGCACGCAGATTTAGTTATTTGGAAGGCTGCATCCCATCATTTCCCTAGACTTAGAGGCCTGGTGCTGAAGAACTGCGAGAAACTTAATGAGATCCCTACTGGGCTGGCTGACATAACCAGCTTCCAGATATTGGAGTTGTACGTTTGTGCATCTGCAGCTACTTCTGCCAAGAAGATTCAGATGCTGAAGAAAGATAAACAGGCTGCTGAATTCAAGCTCTCCATTTTCCCTCCTATCATGGATCGATCTTGAGACTTGAGGTATTTGTTTTTACTGCTACCCTTCCATGTATAGAGTCAAAACCTTTTTATGTTATCTTTCTATCTACATGAATATAACTAGTATTGTAAAATGTAAATTATATGACCTGAGTTTCTGTTTCAAGATTGATTGATTGATTGCTTGGTTTATATTTATCCTATTTATGACTATGAATAGGATAAATATAAGTCAAAAGTGTGGATTTTTTGAAAGCTGCTTGTACATACGCTTGTTTCTTTTCCTGTGTTAAATGTAAAGTGGGAATGGATACAACTAGCCACTTTGAATAAGTGGGTATGTTTTATAGCCACAAGGATAAAAATATAAGTTTTCTAGCCACTTTGTACTTTTGTCTTTTTCTCTCTTCCATTTTCGGCTACAAGACAAAATTTACTTTATTAAAGTTGTTTCCATTTTCGGAAATATTCATTATTTCATTTATTTATTCATTTATTTAATTTTGAACAATTAATTTGAACTACCAAGGTAGTTGTAAATTTATTACAACCTTTTACAAACAAATATTTTCGGTTGTACGAGGAAGCAAACATTTTTAAAATTATTTGAAGATTGTTGAGAGGGTTTAGAGAGAGAAAAATCGAAGGTATGTTGATTTCAACCATTTTTTCTTACTTTCTATTCGTTTTCTGCGTTATAATGTTGTTATGTGTTCAAAATCGACATGCATATCTTAGTATCGACTTGTATATCTTAGTTTTTTAGAAAATATCGCGATTTTAGGACTGTTGTTCGTAAAAAAATACGCAGAGAACTTAGGGAGAAACCCAGGAAAATTGCGATTTCGTGATAAATCGAGATCTCGAGATGATGTCGAGATCTCGATTTCACCATATCGAGATCTCGACGTCATCTCGAGATCTCGATTTATCACGAGATCTCAATGAATTTTAATTAAATTCCGATATCTCGATATTATTATCGAGATCTCGAATTGTCTGCTGGAAAATGCTCCTGATTTTTTTTTAATATTTTCGTTTCATTTATCACAGATGTCGTATCAACGTTTCATCATACGTCATGGTGGGGCTTGGGACAGATCCGAGTATATGGGCGGAGACGAGCAATTGATTTGTTTGAGACGTGAACGGATCTCCTACAATACCATTTTGTCCGAGATTCACGAGATCATACACTGTGATCTCCTCAGTACTAGCTACTGCTTGTTTTACATGAGCAGTATATCTGGGGGCTCGAGGCATGTCAAGGCTGGACTGAAGACCGACGAAGATATTATGCGGATGCTATATGAAAATAGCATTGATCCAATTATATATGTGGTCACCAAATTGAAGCAAAATCAGTCCGAATTTCAGGCACCTCAGTCACAATCACAGCGATCAACACGAATGGGTGGTCCTAGCATCTCATTAGCTGATGATTTCGTAGATGAGTATGAGGCGGAATCTACAGATGATGATGATGATGATTATTGTGATGATGATGATGAGGAGGAGGAGGAGGCAAGCGAGGAGGAGAGGGACGAGGAGGAGGGGCGGAGTCGGTTGTTTGAGTCCTTGGTCAGTGATTTTTCTAGATGGATTCTAGCTCCTGGGCGAATGGATCAGTACGGACTATCTAACAATAACTTGAGTCTGTCCGTGGCTGCAGCTCGACATGATCAGGAAGTAAGGAGTTGGGTGCTTCCTTTAATAGAGGTTGATGCTCCTGAGCGTTTGGAGTGGATTATTCCCGCAGATTGGGCCCCGACTCAGCTGTGCATTGGAGCGACATTTAGCAGCAAGGATGAACTTGACCTTGCTGTAGGACTGCATCACTTGCATCACCGATTGGAGTACTCTACAGAGAGGTCCAGCACTACTCGGCTCAACTACAGATGCAAGCATGGGAATGGTTGTCCTTTTATGCTGCGTGCAAGACAATCTGGAACTGTTTGGAGAGTATTCAAGTGTGATCTGATGCACAGCTGCCAGACGGATATTGATCGTGTTGCTCCCCGCAGAGTGCCCGCAAGAGTGTTGGGTAAGTATTTCTCCAGTAAGTTGGCGGCGGAGGGCGCTATTCTAAAGCCGAAGGAGATGATGTCTGAATTGTTGATTCAATTCGGCATCAAGATTGATTACAGTTTTGCCCTGCGGGCAAGAAACATAGCCATTGCAATGGTATTCGGCGAGTGGGAGAAGTCTTATGCGATGCTGCCGGGCTACTTACACATGCTACAGTCTCGTAACCCAGGCACGATGTATGATATATCCACTTCTTCGGAGAGTTTGTTCAAGCACATGTTTCTGGCGCTTGCTCCTTGCATCGATGCATTTCACAGCTTCATGCGCCCAGTGATTGTTGTAGATGGCACGCATCTGAAGGGCAAGAATAAGGGAATGTTGTTTGTTGCGGTGACGAAAGACGGCAATGAACAATTATTTCCCCTTGCTATCGGGATTGGACCCATAGAGGATGATGAGTCGTGGATGTGGTTCATGCATCGCTTGCATGTGTGCTTCGGGGATCGCGAAGGACTGATCATTGTCAGTGATCAGCACAAGAGCATAAAAAATGCAGTTGAGTTAGCATTTCCGAATGCTACGCATGCTATTTGCTATTACCACTTGGCGAATAACATGTCGAGGTACGGTCCGCAAGTTGGTGCTGTTTTACGAGATGCAGCCTACTGTTATAGGCACGATGCATTTCAAAAGCACATGTCTACTTTGGAGATTCTGAGCAAAGAAGGAGCTTACAAGAGGCTTCTGGATATAGGAGTCCACCGTTGGTCGAGATCTCAGTGCCCTGGTACCCGATTCAGCTTCATGACGTCCAATGCAGCCGAATCCCTCAACTCTCGTTTGTTATGGGCAAGGCGATTACCTATATGTGCCCTTCTTGAGACTTACAAGGTGGAAGGGCAACAGAGAAGCTACAGTGTCGACTTAGAGCACAGAACGTGTGAGTGTCGTCAGTTTGATCTCGATCTGATTCCATGTTGTCATGCGACTGCCGCCCTCAGGTAATATGTTAATTCGAACTTTCATTATTGCAAATATCTTAATAAAGATTATTATAACATGTGTGTCTTATTTTTCGATTGTCAGATATATTTCGCAGCCGATATCAGAGTACGTGCCACACTACTACAAGCAATTCACTCTGCTACAGACATATCATCACACCATTATGACTGTGCCGCATCCATCGGATTGGGTACTCCCATCGGAGGTAACATCCTATGTTGTGAGACCACCGATAGTAGTTCGACAGGCTGGCCGTCCGAGGATGAGTAGAGCACGTTCTGGTGCTGAGAGTTCGACCACGCGCAGATCTCAAGTATGTAGGAGGTGTCGACAATCCGGTCACAACTCACGTGCCTGCACTGCTTATATTGCCATTGGTGAGGTGGATTTGAACAGTCCTCCACCCCAAGACGGGCCACGTAGGCGACGGGCAAAGACATGTAGTATCTGTCAGCAGACGGGGCATACAAAAAGAAAATGTCCGGAGAGAGTTGACCATATGAGTGAGTAGTGGTACTTGCTTTATTTTTGTTTGCGCATTTATGACGAATTGATCAGTTGTTGTTAATGGAAATTTGTTTATATTAATTGTGGTGATATTTGGACGATTTTTTGAGTTCTTATTTGATCTGTTTTGGTGTTTTGGTTTGTATACGAATTCAGGTGGATTTTACAAAATTGAAATGGAATATCGTGATTTGGAGTTCAATATGTCGAGATCTCGGCATGACGATTTCGAGATCTCGACATCATATCGAGATCTCGAAATCATGATGTCGAGATCTCGACATATTGAACTCCAATAATTGAATCAAGGCAATAATTGAATAACTTTCACGTGAATACCCCCATTTTCGACTTATCACATCACTGAACAACTTTCACTGCAAAGATTCTCAATTTGACTACATTATAGAACAACTTTCACGTGAACTACTCTGCACAATAATTTATTTTTTTAAAACAATTTTTTTTTCTTTCTAAATTTAACTTCTATTTAAGGGTGGAGGAATTTACTCAAACTCTATTCCATTCAAAATATGTTCTTCCTCTTTATTCCCCTCATACGTGCACTTGCTCAAATAGAAGATGATGATTTTTTCATATTTTACTCAAGAATAAAGGCACTTGCTCAAATGGAAGAGGATTTTTTCTACGTCAAACAGTCCGGAAGAGGATTTTTCCTACGTCACATGTAGGAAAAAGTCCTTCATCAGGAAAAGACATCAAGGACGAGGAGCAAATACAACGTCTCCTTCACTAGCTCGGTCCTTGTTCCAGATTCCCGAAACTACAAATGGGGCAAGATATTAGCTTCATTGTTTGTAGAAACGGGAAAGAGATGAAAGCTTATAGCAGTAAGTGAGCTGCTGCAACATCTCATGCAAGCACAAAATGGGCACGGGAACCTCCCGGCAATGCTATCTCCTTAAATGGAAGAGGATTTTTCCTACGTCAAAATGTGTATCAAAATGTGTACCAAATTGTCTAATATTTTAGACATATTGTCGAATAATATTCGCATTCAATTTTCTGTCATTTGAAATATATTTCGGATTTTATTTAAATGGGAATATCGTAATTTGAAAATGACGAAGTCGAGATCTCATCATCCAATCGAGATCTCGATTTGAAATCGAGATCTCGACTTGGTCATTTTCAAAATCACGATACCCCATTTCGCGATTTGTAGGGTTTGAGTCGAGACAAATTCAATTTGTTGTCTCGACATGTCTCGAAATCAATTTCGAGATCTCGATTTTCTGGATTATTGTCTAATTGGATGTTTAATTCACTAATTTTCGAGGATAATCAACTCATATAACACTCATTTAAGGAAATATAGATTAGATAACAAAGAAACTTGCAAAAATTCATTCATTACAAAGATGTTTGATTTGTATTATACTACTTCTACTTCATCCTATTCAAACATGAATAATGTATGAACATTTCAAATAGAAACATCTTATGCATGCATAGATTCAAATGTATAATGTCTTATGTTAAATGAACTTTAAAGTGTTAAATAAATGTTAAGTAATGTATGTTTAAACTGTATAATGTTTTAATTTAAGATTAATTAAAATTAATTACCTAATTACGCATTTCGAGATGAAATAGGAGATTTCGAGATCTCGAAATCAAAACGAGATCTCGAAATCTCCTATTTCATCTCGAAATGCGTAATTAATTATACAGCTTAAATTAATCTTAAATTAAAACATTATACAGCTTAAATATTAATAATAACAATAGAAAATAAACCATTTAATCCTGTTCAGCTTAAATACACCAAAATCCAAATTCATATCAATCACAAAATAAACCAAAATGCGAATTCAATATTAATAATAACAATAGAAAATAGTACTACAACTGTTCAGCTTCTCGAGCTTCTATTTCTCTACACCAACTTACAATCCTAGCACCTACAAGCTGCCTATAATGAACTGTAAACTCATAAGTAAGGTCACTAACTGGAGCTCTCCTCCTTCTAAATAGTAACTGGGCCTGATCCACTCCCAATCCTGCAATTAAATAATAAAATATATGTAAATAAAAGGGAAATTAAAAGAATTAAAATCAGAATTCAATTGCAGAAATAGGCCGAGATCTCGATTTCGGCCAATGTTTGTCTTCTTCGCAAATTTAATCATATAATCAACTAAAATCACACTACAATGGAAGTTTAAAACTAAAAAAACAGGGAAAAAATCGTTCAAATGGGGAAATTCAATTGAAGAAATCGGCAGAAATCGAGATCTCGCCTGAAATCGAGATCTCGATTTGTACATATC
>JAPKLW010001579.1:39659-157143 GCA_026898455.1 Plectranthus barbatus
AGAAATCGAGATCTCGCCTGAAATCGAGATCTCGATTTGTACATATCTCGATATGTACAAATCGAGATCTCGATTTCAGGCGAGATCTCGATTTCTGCAACTGTTCGTCTTCTTCGACCCACACGCCCAGTTTCGAAAATTTTATCATAAAATCGACAATGTATGCATGAAATCGACCGAATTAAAGCATGTAATCAAATAAAATCAACTAAAAAATATATTCCAACACATATAATCAACTAAAATCACACTACAATGGAAGTTTAAAATTCAAAAAACAGGAAATTAATCGTTCGAATGGGGGAGAATGATACCTGGTTTTGTTCGCCAGACATCGTGTAGACGAGATGTAGCTTTTTTTGGGGTTGGGCGTGCAAAATCCGGTGGTTTGGAGCTTCAAATCGGAAACAATGGAGGAAGAATGGGGCGGTGCTTGTTCGTCGTTTTCGTTCGAAAGAGAGAGAGAGAGAAAGTGGGGTAGGTGGTGGGGTTGGTGGTGGGGTAAATGCATAATAAAGCCAAAAAACATTAATGTTTATCAATTTCAAAGTTTAAATTCTCTCTCCAATCATTAAAAAGTGGCTAAAAAACATACATTTTTATCCTTGTGGCTATATAACATATTGACTTATCAAAAGTGGCTATATAAATTTTGCTCTCAAATGTAAATATGTAATGCTATATTTTCATCTGTGTTGATTCTTGATATAGTTGAGTGAAGAATGTTGTTGCCGCTTCCAGAAGATCTCAGTAAAATGGAAGCAGCTGGAGTGGCTGTGCTGTCTCTTTCTTCCCACTTCTCCACTGTTTAATTGTTTATGCTCATGTTCAATTAACAATCTTGATTTGTGATCAATAATATAAACTTGGCACTTGTGAAACTGCTTTTGAGATGATGAAATCTCACTACTTTTGTTGCATAAAAATAAAAAACACATGATGGATCTCCTGCAAATGCAATCTTTTATTACTTGATACCAACCAACTTGATAACCTTAATTGGACAATTCAGAAAGAAAAGCAAAGTGCTTCTTTTCAGTATCTATTCATCACAGACAAAATTGTCACCCATTGAACAAGAAAAAGTGATTCTATCAAGACCAACAAGAATCTTCAACAAGGCCTATTGAGCTGAAGGGGAAATGAGAAAAATATTGATCATAACTATCACAGTAGATATGATTCAACCACAGTTCGGCCAAACTTTTCTTGAACGTCCTTCGGAGTCTCAATCTGTGAGCAACAGAACAGGAGTTAAAAATATTTTTTTAAAAAAAGTGGTGAAGATATTAATGTGGATGCTGGATAGCATATGACTCCTTCCATTTACCGCGTTTAGAGCCTTGAAGAGAGCCTTCACAGTGTTATGAGGATTCCTTGAACCAACAACCTACGGATGAATCATATGTCCATCAAGCCAAAGCAGGAAATGAAAAATGCATCCTCTCCCTTGTTCGGGGTGCATTAGTGAAAGCATTCTACCTATGATCAATAGTTCATGGGTTCGAGCTTTTATGGGGACATGTAGGGTGTCTGTGTTCAAATTAATATTAATTAAAAAAAACATGCATCCTCTATTCAGTTTGATACCTTTGATTTCACATTCTTGAAACCAGCTAAACAAAGAATCATCTCTACTGTTCTGCCAGCCTTCATCCCTGATTTAGTAGGAGCTGGCCAAAGATACACCTACAAGTAGAAGCATGAAAAATATTTAGCCTAAAATCCCATTAAAAAAAATACAGCTTTTTTACAATGTCAGCCACACAAAAATGTACAACTAGAAATCTGTCAAAACCTTAGTCTTTTTATACGATGTCTGAATTGCATGCGCAATTGTATGCTCCTCATGCCGCTCTACGTAGTGGAGATTCTGAAAGCACTTCTCATATGCCTGTTGCAATAGGTCATTTGCATAATAACAAGAATATTCTACGTAGTGTAGATTCTAAAAACACTTCTCACATGCCTCTGGCAATAGGTCATTAGCATAATAACAAGCATATTCACCAATCACATTGCATTTATACAGTTTAGCATAAAAAATGAATTACATTTGAAATGGACCATCCTTGTACCTTTTGAAGTGCAATTGGAACTGCAGGAGCTTTTGCTTTAGCAAAACCGATAACACCATTGTAGTTCCCACAGGCCAACATGGCAGTGTATTTCACAACTTGTCCACCCTGTCTCATTTGTCAGTCATAATTGTGTAAAAAAATTGCTATGGAATTCATAAACGAGAAGGCTATATTACCTTGGTAACTTTGCACGTTCTATTCACATCAACAAGCCTAACATCAAAACCCTGCATGCATTGGAGACAAACTTAGTTTAACATATCGACTACAATAAAATATTAACTCCAATATTTGTAAATAGAAAATAAAATGGTAAAAATTAGATCAAGAGTGAAGAATATCATCATGAGATAGCAGTGAAGGTCATATATAGCAATCTATTAACTATTCAGTAGCTTTAACTATTTATTATTGGCACATTACCAAGGTTCCTAGAATGACTCCACTATTGACACTTCATAGAGCCCAAAATATTATAGAAATAACATCCAAAAAAAAAAACCAGGACTACATTTACACTTTCTAACTAGGTATGATTACAGCTCACAACAGTAAACATATATTTCTTAGAATTATATCATTACTAAGAGCACAAGTAAAGACCCCTGCAGGATAATGTAGAAAGAAATCCGTACATAGTACTACTTGCTAGCTCATATGTTTTCCCCTAAAAAAGTGATAGTTTTCCATCGAAGCATATCTCAATGAATGACTTGGAATAAATGGTGCATGATTATACAATGGTACTTAAAATTCAGCATTACAAAGCAAATGGATATAAGTAAGCAAAGAAATTCAAAATCTTTGTGGAATCACAAGACAGAGAACAGCTAAGCAAGCAGATTGATTGGTGGATATACTTACTTTCCTGTAAAGAGGCTGTCTCTTCTGTTCAATTAATGCATTCCTCTCCTCAGCAAGATCCCTAATTTCCTCCTCCAGTAGTTTCCCCTTCTTTCCAAAAGTATAATCCAATTCAGCCAGTTTCTCTTCAAGGTTTTTATCTATTTCATTGATTTTTTCCAAAAACTTATTATCCTTCTGTTTCAGATCATCGAATTCCAATCCATCAATTTTCCCACTTTCTTTAGCTACTTTATCTTCCTCAATGTCAGGATCCTCTGTACGATCTACAGCTGAGCCAACATCTTCACGCTCAATGATCCCATAATTGGCTGGGTCGTTAGGATCAAAGGCATCCCTTGCCTCCGCCATTCTCAGCGCCCTATTCACCTTCACCTGAAGAAGAAATTTTTCCTTTCCTTCAGCGACTTTCAACCTACTCATCAATTCCCCAATCACCTGGTACTCTGGTCTCAACCGGAAATGCTTTTCCTCAAATTCATCAATTCTTTTCATGAATTTGAATGCATCATCAAAAGTCTCTGCTCAACTCTATAAAGTGAGTCCAATGTTGACCATAAAACAAAAGGTTAAATAGCATATAATAATCCATTTAATCTACAGTAATTCATATTGCACTCCTGTATATCTCTATAAAAATTGTCATTGGGAAAAATGGACCTAAAAACTCTACCATAACAGAAAACTCAAACAAACTACGTCATTTACAAGCAGCTCATAGCTTTAAACCAGATACTAAAATGCAGCATATATGTGAAAATCTTCCTCACCAAAAGAACCTTGTACACAGCTTAACCTGGGGCACTCACAAATACGCAAAGAATCACGAGCGAGCAGAACTTACAAAAGCCAAGAATACGCACGCGAATAAGAGTTAACAGAATCACGAACCAGCCTTAGCAAACTTGTCAAGAAGCTTCTCAAACTGATCGAATTTCTTCTCAAACATATCCGCCCGCATATTCATTGCTTCCGCATCTTCCGGTTCAGAATCAGAATCAGACGGCTCCTCCCGCAGATTCAGCTCGGACTCCTTATCTTTCGCATTTTGCCTCTCCAACTTCTCAAGAAGTGGGCCAATGCGAAAGAAGTCTGGCTCCTCTTCATTGTCGAGGTCTGCAACATCGACACCAGATTTTATAATCTCCTCCTTCTCACGCATCCTCTCGCGCTCCACTTCAGCAAAGAACTCGTCGAACGCGCGGTCCGCGGCGGCGGCACGGGCGCTTGGGGATAAATTCGTGAAGGTGGAGCTGTAATTCCTAGTGATTTGAGAGGCGAAAAAGGGGGTTGGCGGGGGAGGAGAGTGTAAGAATGGGTACGTAGAGTGTCTAGGGGTGGCGGAGATAGTGCCGCGGCGGAGGAGGAGGCGGCAGAAGGCCGTTGATCTAGTCATTGTGGCGGAGACGGTGATGGCGACAAGGGGTTAGGGTTTTAAGGGTTTTGGTAGTTTTATCGTCATCGGATTTTGCAGTGTTTGTATTTTATGTGTATTTGTATTTAATATTAGGGGTGTAATCGAACCGAATCGAGTCGATTAGTGCCGTGCTCAAGTTTGATTCGTTTAGTTTCGAGTCGAGCTTCGAGCTTTTTTGTCGAATACTTTGATGTTCACGAACTTTATCGAGCTTTAATAGAGTCTAATCGAACTTTCTAAATTTAGAATATATTTTATATTTTCATTATTATTTTGAAGAAAAAAGTTTTTTATTCAAAAATTAATATCATATTCATGTTCAAATTCTTAAATTTTTCATTATTAGAAAGATTTATCATTATTGTTACTCTTAAATCATGATAATATTATTTTTATAAAAGTAATTATTTTATATTTCTTACTAATTTTCGCTAACGAGCCTGCTCACGAGCTCACGAATCGAATACTATGATGCTCAAGTTTGGTTCGTTTAATAAACGAGCTTTATTAAACGAACTCAAACGAGCTTTTATCGAGTCGAGATCCGAGTAGCTTACGAACAGTTTGGTTCATTTACACCCCTATTTATATTATTATTCTATATTATTAAAATAAAAGCCATCTATATCTATTTAATATATTAAAAGAATTTTAAAATTATTAAAAAATGTATGAATAAAAAATATTAAATAAATAAATGATATTTTTGCTATTACTAATTGATTAGTTCATGGTATAATTAGTTATGTCAAAGCAAGAGCAATTTAATATAGCAATGTAGCATAGTGTAATAATATATTTAATAAATCAAAATAATTTATAAAGTGTTTTTACATTAATATAAAATATTATACGAAAAGTTAACATTTTCATTATATCGTTTTTTGTTTAAATCGACTAAAATCCTTCGAAATTCAAGTTTTATCTTTATGTTTATTCTTGAATTATTTATTTTGTGTGAATGTAAAAGAGAAAAGAGAAAAAATAATGCATTAATTTAATTTTGGCTCACAAAACAATTTTAAACCTAGCTTTAGATTTGAGGAGTTGGGTCCATGATTATTTTGAACTCAGATTATTGTAAGATTATCTTCATTAGTGATTGATCATAACTTGATTATTTAATAAAATATTTATTTTTCTTTCATTTACTATATAACTTACGATCTAATATTAGTTTACCTCTACGTGACCTAACTCAATCTAATTTTTAATTAAAATATTAGTTTATCTCTCTTTAAATATAAAATGAAAAAGTTTTAAAATATATTTTTAATTTATAATTATAATAAATAAATTATTATATACTAAGAATTACATCTTCAATTCCATGGTAATGAGAAAATTAAATTTTTTGAAGTGTGAACTTATAATAATATTAGACTCTATTTATAGACAAAATTTTTAAAATTATGATATATGTTTTGTTGAGCCCAAAATGTTCCCAATCATTTTGGGTTCATTTATAATTAAATGAGGCCTCATCAGTAGAGTCAAGGCCCAGCAGCACGATCATTGTCAACCTAGATATGCAATCGACCCTAGCTCGATGCGGGACACTTGACTCGGTCTGCGATCAAACTACTCAAGTTGCCCTCAATATGCTTCTCTGACAAAGCAATCAGACCGGTCCAATTGGAGTTTAAAAGCATATAAGGAGAATATAGAAATACAAGGAAAAATAGGCAAATCAAGAGAAATTTGACCACATCAACTTCAGAACTAAAAATGAAAGAGTTTATTCGTGCCACGAAATATTAATTTTGTTAATTATATTTCATGATTCTAGGTTTTTCTCTAATATTTTTTACCATACGAAATAATAACATATGAGGAAATATATTGTTCAAAGTTATAAATTACGGACTAATTGATGAACCTACTAATCTTTATTTATATCATGAAATCTACATAAATTTTATTTTTTTTACTATTTTTATATATTGTAACATTATTACAATAAACAATAATAATAATAATTTCAAACATCTATCAATATGTATTTTTGCTTTAAAACACCATACATTCATTAATTTTCTATATTTTAATAATACATGTATAATTTCTCATACACTAGTTTTATAAATTAAAATCCTATTTTATTAAGGTTTGTGTCTAATCTAATTATTTTCATTTTTCATGAAATTCATGTACATTGTTGGATATATAATATAGATATTATAATTTTATTAACATATGATACTTATAAATAAAAATTAAATATATTTTGAATGATCATATATATATATATATATTTTTTGATTAATTATATTTTAATATTATAAAATAAAATATAAAACGGGTATAAAGACATAGTTTACATTTAAATATATCGATCTCAAAAGTAAAGTTAAATAAAAAGGAAATATATCTTCTATTTATTCTACCGTCTAACGGTCATATTCTTCTTCAACACGACCGTTGCAATTGCGCCCCCACTCCCTTCATTTTTTAGATGTATATATATACTATGCTATACATCTCCTCCTCCATCTCCATCTCCATCTCCTTCTCTCTCTAACGCAGCAAGTCAGCAACACTAGGGCACTCAGTAATTAATAAACATGGGCGGCTTATCAATCGACACCTCCGGCGACTGCTCCCACCCACACACTCACAAATTCTTCCTCCTAACCAACTACATCCTCCTCGGTGCCGCCTCCAGCTGCATCTTCCTCACCCTATCTCTCCGCCTCTTCCCCTCCCTCATCGGCTTCTTCTTCATCCTCCTCCACGTCATCACCATCGCCGGCGCAGTCTCCGGATGCGCCGCCGCCTCCCGCGCTCCCACCTCCGCCGGCAAGTTCTACGGCGCCCACATGGTGGCCACCGTCCTCACCGCCATCTTCCAGGGCTCCGTCTCCGTCCTCATCTTCACCCGCCCCTCCGATTTCCTGGGCCACCTCAAATCCTACGTCAGAGAGGATGACGGCGTGGTGATACTGAAGCTCGCCGGCGGCCTCTGCATTCTGATATTCTGCCTTGAATGGGTGGTGCTTACGCTTGCTTTTTTCCTCAACTATTACGCTTATGTTGAGAGGAGCAGCATCAATGGCAAGGCTCAAGGTGATGACAATTTGAAGAGCTGGCTTCAAGTCTAACATGCGCTGTCTCAGATTGAGATTGAGATTGTATTTGTTTATTTTATATATTCAATTAATTATTTCAAATAAAATATTGCATGAATGTCTAAATTCAAAACAACGGAACAAACAACATATATTTAGTCCCAACAAACATTGCATGAACTTGAAAGTTTCGAAGCAGTGTTTCACAGCTTCACTTCTCTGCCATGAATCCAGCTGAAGGAGACCGGCGCCGCCTGCTTCACCCGCGCTTGTGCTCTCTCTTCCAGTCTCCTAATCCTAGGCGGCAAACCGCAAACGTAGTCCTGTGCTTTACGCCCCTCCCCCGACAGCCCCGTCAGCTTCTCCACCTCCCACCTCGCCACTAAAAACTCCAGGATATCAGCATAGTCCTTGGCAGTGTACACTCCAAGCCGCTGTGCCACCGCCGAGAAGTGTTCGAACAGATTGTCGTCCGCCCCATCGTACATCAAATGGGCTGGCATCGATATCTTCTTTCTCATCATATCTGCCAGCGCTAGAACTGCGCCTTCCGGGTCAATCTCGAACAGCTTCTCGACTATTTTGGTGTAGGCTGTTTCGTGGCGCTTCTCATCTGCTGCAATGATGCCGCATATCTGAGCCAGCTTCACTTCACCGTGTTCCTTGGCCAGCCTAGCTGTATTTCCATGAGAAACGAAAGTTGCCCTCTCCTGGAACGAGGTGTAGATGAATCCGAGATACGGGTTTTTATCTGTTCCCGGGTCCTGCAAGTTAGAAACGAGGATCTCAATCCAAGATAACTCAACCACAAGTGAAATGTGGCAAAATATAGCTTACCATGCCTGAACCAATCAGATACTGTATGGTCTTCTCGATTTGCCTCGTGTCTACACGTCCAGTAAGGTAAAGATATTTGTTGAGAAGGTCGCCATGCCTGTTCTCTTCAGCTGTCCACGCCCTCGTCCAAATAGCCCAAGGAGTAAGGCTAGCACCTGTCTCGTCACGTACTCCATCCAGAGTGTTGAGCATAGTCTGATAAGTTGGAAGAGCTTCCTCTGTAATCATATCTCCCACCAACACAACCAAATAGTCATCAGGAAGCTCCTTGGCTCGCTTCCTAAGTTCTCTGACCTGTTCCTCAAAGCCTTCTGAAGATGGATCAGGAAGAAAGTCACTGGGCTGCCAACACTTTTCGACTGGTTTTAGGAGCACCAGGATGTTATCTTCAGCCCAACCTTGCAACGAGTCAAAGATCTCACGCTTCTCCGGTGGCAATGGATGGGTGACTTGAACACGAACTTCCCGAGGAGGACTGAAAGGCTTTTTAACTTTTCCAGCATCTCTGCATGAAGCAAATAAGAACCCCATTACTTACCTAAAGAGTTAACTGTAGCATTTCAACAGATTACAAAATACCAATGTGATTGAACCATTTGAAAATTGCATCATTTCATTGATTAGAGGTATCAACTTTATTGTTGAAGGCAAAGGCAATGCAATCAAATTATGGATGTGAGGACTCTCGATCTGTCTATAACTATGAATATGCAAGGTAATGTAAAATACAATAGATTTTATGGGAGACTTTTGTGATACAATGCAATCAGAATACACCAACACATCATGTATAGATCATATAGGTGGTATTTTTTTTTCAACGAAAACATCATGCTCACAGAACATGTTCAGCAATAAAAGTCTAACTAAAAACCAATGAAAAATGGTAGAAAACAAATTTATTTAACTGATACAGCTATAAAGTTCCCCATTCTCTGCAGCCCCCAGATTTCTTTTTTCGAGTATTAGAAATTGGACAAAAAAATGTGTAAAGATAGTTATAATTTTAATATTGTTGGGAAGATCAGAAAAGGACCACACTATGGTCCCAATGAAGAAATAAAAAGGACATCACTGTACCAACCACCAGCATGTGCATAGCCAAAGAAGAAATGAAATAAACAATGAAGTCAAGAATCTTGGTGTACTAAAAGGAAGGAAGATAAATGTTTCCTACCAAACTCTTATGAGAAGAAATTAGGCAGCTTTTACATCAACTATTCTACTCATTCAATCAATACACCTCGAATTGTACACAATACATGAGGGGCATTGGTGATGATGAAATGTAGCCTGAACACGAAAATCTAAAACCAAAGCTCTTCTTCCTTATTTAATAAAGTTGAATTGGGATATACATATCCACTGCCCGCCAAGCTTACAAATGAAATCATGGCCAGAGCTTACAAAAGCCAAGAAACAGTAAAAACAATTTGAAAACACTAGTATGAAAGTAAGATACCCGAGGATAAAGATTTACGAAGTAGATTTGCTGGCAAGTCAAAAAAAAGACAACCGCAAGATCAAGCATGCATAAAAAAATCACCTCCCAACCCCACCCTACCCCACCAAAAACAAAAAAAAGAAGTAAGATTTCAACCGCCTTCCTCCTAGAGAGAGAGAGTGAGAAATATAGGTGAAGTAATTAAGAAGAACTAAACAAATCGGTTGGAAACAGAGCAAGAATCAATAATATTAATGACAAGACCTAAAAAACCTTGATGTTTCAAATCAGATACGTGTTATGAAAAAACATTATTTCAATGAAATCCTAAAAAATATACGTTTCGAAAGGAATTATTCAAACCAAAAAATGATGAAATTGCAGAACAAGAAAAACGAGGAAAGATATTCCGAAAGAATAATCAATTGACAACATGCAACTCGTTCAGAAATCAGATCAATATATCACAAGCAGCAGCCGGAAAAACCATTTTTAAAGCCCGGTCATGCGAAGTTATACCCAAAAAGCTTCTTTTTTTAGCATGGATTCACATGCCAACAGAACCATTCATCACAGCAACCCAAAAAAAAAAAAGAATAAAAACTAAGCAAAGCTTACATTGATGGAGAATGAATAGTTGAAGCCATGGAAACCCTGTGGGATCTGAGCTGAGAAGCAGGAAACGAAGGAATCTTGGTGGGTGTAACGCATAGTTTCAGAGACATTTCAAGTATATTGCTCAGAAACAAGAGGCAAAAAGCTCTCAAATTGTTGGCTTTCCTTGATTTGATGAAGTAAATAAGGGGCTTTAGAAGGAGGCGGAAGCAGAGTGAAATTAAGGTGGGAGAGACTGAGAGATGCAGTAAAGAAAGAAAGAAAGAAGGAAAATAGGGGTAAAATAAAATTAGTGAAAAGAGAAAGGGTAAGAGTAGGGAGTATTAAAGGGGTGGCAGAGGCCATTTGTGGAGGGCGATGGTTCCTATGTTGATGTTGTCACTCAATGTACAATACCTTTATGCACGCTGTGCGGGTGTAGTACCTTTCCATTCCACCGAGTCCATTTATTATTTTATTTATGTGTTCTGGTCTAATTTAGATTTAGGGAAAATCATCAAAAATAATTTGAAATTTTCAGTTTGCTCAAATATTTTCGCAATTATTAAAATATAAAAAAATCAGCATATTTTGTCCCTGCAGCAACTGTCTCAAATGATTAGCTTGAAAACAATCCAGGATTGGAATAGCATTTAGTCAGAATCATTGTATAAATTGAAGAAGCAAGTACAATTTATGAGCTCAAAGAAAATAAATACTCCATATATTATGAGAACTCAACTCATTCTCCTACACAATGACTAGCACAGTTTCAGTTTCTTGAAAACAGAAAGATAACAGTTGCAATAGGCAAGAAACAGAACAGAAGCAGCAGTCACCAATGCTTTTGGGTCGACGTTTGGTTCAAATTCATATGTTTTGGAGAAGAATGCGGCAATGCTCTTTGCCTTCAAACTCTTATTTACTGCATATACAGGCAGACAGAGACCATGCTTCCTTGTAAATGAATACCACAAAGCAAGAAAGTTGATCTGAGATACCTGGTGATTTGGAGATGCCAAACTTGCTCAATGTTTCTCTCTTCTTCACCTGGATCACTAGCATAATAAAATGTAGTGAATCTCACATAAAACAACACTTTTTTTACAGAGAACTCTGATATTTCCCGGACTTGGAGACTTTGGGAAAGCCGGAAGCATATTTGTAGTTCTACTTGAATATAAAGTGTGTCGATCAAATACATTCTGAACTACAGGATCATGCACATAGATAATAGAATATCGAGTAGTAAGCAGTACCTATCAACCAAAATAAGAGTTGCATTTCATTTATAAAAAAGAAGTAAACTCCTATAAATATTTGCTTAAAGAGAAGCAGAGTATAAAAAAAGAACTCAACTTTTTTTTTTGGGGGGCCAGACGACATAAAATGCAGGCCTGTGGCTCTTGTCAAACTGCAATAGCTGCGTACTTCGTTTCCTGTTTTGGCATCAAGGAAGAGGCTTAACCAAGAATGCCCTCCAACCATATTGGGGTCAATCACATTCTGCTCTTCAACTTGGTCCTCATCACAAACTATTTCACCATCACCGTTTAGCATTTGATAGGCCAACCAAATGGCTAACGAATAATCACACAAGGGAAAATCATTGCACATTAAACAGCACAATACATAGACATAACAACATAACACTTGCCTAAAATGGCTGTAATTCTCTCATGAATCTTTCTCCTCAAGCGGGTCACAGAAAAACGCTCTGACTTAGGTGTCAATTCCAAGTCTATCGTCTGCAATAGAAAAAAATATGCAATAAGGACAAACCATTTATATCCAAAGCCAAAGAAGAAACATAACACTACAAAAAGATAGAAGAGCAAGAGGTACCAAAAGTAATGTCATTAACATTAGCAAATCCTATGAAATCCGAAAGGAATTTCCAGAGTTTGGAGATTTGGGATTAGCATTTCCTCTAATGCAGTATCCCAAGCCTAAGAGAACCACTAAACCAAACCAACAACAATTCAACAGACAAGCAGCTAAAAATGTGGACAGGCTTCGAAAGTACAACATAGTACTCTTTCATTGATCCAAGATCAAGAAAACTTCTCAATAGAGTTGAAGACTAATCCTCTGACAAAATCAGCATCATTCCAATTATTTTTTACCCTCCAATATCCTAAAATGATCATTTCAACTAGTTATAAGGCGGGCCTATATTTTAGAAGGAGCTAGACATAAGAATCACATGAACTCAGAGAATACATTAGAGCTACAATAAGATGAACGTGACATAATAACATCAAAATCGAATGCCAAGATTCCACAATGCCATCCAAAGGCATACGAAAATAGCTCACGTTGATTGAAACACACCATAATGAAGTTGAATATGAAAGACACAACACCGCGTATCATTTCACCACAACACTACTGTCTATACCTCCCAACACCAAAGAGCACGCACCATAACATGATCTTTGCCCAATCATAAGCACACTACTCTTAACACTAGCCCTTGTAACATTATTGACGATGAAAGATTGCTCACCTCCATTAACACGCAATCACACAATTCAGAGAGGGAGAAGATGGCCCTAATTTCTAAAGGCTATTTCTTTACAAGACTGTTGATTGTAGAAACTTGGCTCCAATATATCGTATCTAATACTATATGTCAGTTAATTATAAGTATCATTTTGACTATATAGTCCACATATATTACATGCAACAGAAGCCCTCCACTAGGGAAGAACTAATAATTTATTAAATAAGTAAACGAAAACAGTTTATTGAAGCATACACTCAGAATCAGTTCAGCTATAGCCTATACACATGTTTATTTAACTATACATAATCTATAAAACATAAATACATTTTTATTACACATGACATTCAAAGTCGTACCAACCACACAGAGATCTAGAGAGAGATTGAAGTGAGGATCAGGACATGAAGTAGTTTCGAAAGAGGGATTGGAACTTGTCCATCTCCTTTGGAGGCAATGCAACCAAGACATTGACACCCCCATTCCCATTGGCATTGGCATCGGCATCGCTCCTCATTTCAGGAAATAGTAATATGATATCTTTCCTCTGATAAACCAAGGGGCAGCTATACTTCGCCTTCCCCCACGGGTATTCCACCTCATCAAACCCTAGCCGCCACCACGACGATATCAAGAATTCCCCATTCGGAAACCCCTTGTTCAACTCCCCCCAGTCAATCGCCGACCTAGCGTACTCGTCCGTCATACGCGCCGACGCCTCTCCCACCTTCTCCACCACCTTCCAGAACGGCCCCTCCTCCAACTCCCTGCATTTTGCGCTCGCGTAGGCCGTCAGAACTGCGTTCCCGCAGTAGGCTGCCGGCAGCGGCGGCCTTAGTCGTGACCGAATGTCCACCGCGTACAGCACCGTGGACTCCCGATCACGGTTGTTGACCGCGTCGCAAGACAGGGCCTTGCACCGCCAAATGTGGGCACAGACGACGTTGAAGCCGGTGATTTTCACAGCAGCAGCAGCGGCGTCGGACTTGGCTTTGTCTTTCAAGAAGTTGATGTCTTTGGGGGTGAGGTTGAAGATTTTGAAGTCGAGGAGTTCCTGTATGCCATCAAAGATGGGAGGGTGGGCAATTGGGGCTTTCAGCTTGAGCAGCTCGGGGTGGGGGAAGGTAACTTGTGGCGGGGAGCGGGCGGCGAGGAGTTGGCGGGTGTGGCATGGGAGGGTGGGGAAGGGGTTGCGGTGGGGGAAGGCTTGGGAAGCAAGGTTTTCCAAGAAGTGTTTGAAGCTGATTCCATCGAACAAAGCATGATTTGTGGACACCCCCAGTGCAAAACCACCACATTTGAATGACGTAACCTTCATAAACATTTAAATAATCAATTAATTATAATGAAATATAATTAATTGTAATTAAGTACGTAGATATATAGTCAATCCTGCGTAAGTAGTAGCATAGTCAATTAGTCAAGGTATGATATCAACAACCATTTACATAATTACCTAGCTACTAGTAGTCTTTCTATATATAATTAATTAAAGCTACAAAAGACTTTACACAATATATAATGTATAGCCTTGGATAGGATTCATCTACTCTTTCTCCCTATTTAAATATTATTAATGACTAGGTTAGTTCAAGAACAATTTTTTTTAATATATACATATTAATTTAAACATATACACTCTAATATTTTCAGAAAAACTCGAATTTAATGTTTTAACCAATAACATAAATCAATATCACATTTTCAAGTACTTCTTTAACTTTTCCCTTTCGGTTGTTTTAATTCTTACATGTACAACCCAACTTTACATTTAAAGCAAGAAAAAAACTCGTACATGCATATGATTAATTTATTATAATTTTAATGGCATCATCCTTCATGAATTGAAATAATTAATCAGAAATATTAATTTGTTGCCAACAAGTATCTTCTACATTACATGCTGTGTACCATAACAAAGTGATTTTCCAACATGCTTTTCAAAACCATATATATATCCACACTTGGTAGAATTTTTAAATTAAAATTGGAATGTAGGAGACATTATATAATTAAATATATATATAGTTCAGTCAAAAGAGGGTGTGACCTTGGGATCGAGACGATATAAAGTCGGTCGTTCGTTCGTATTAGATTTAGGACCAGGTTGATTATAGTTGAGTTATAAATTTATTGATCTACACTAGCTATCACGGCAATAATAATAAAACAAAAGTAGCAAGTTAGAATAAGCCATCAAAAATTGCGTATTGGTTTATATATAGATCAATTTCTTCTCCAAATTAATATTCCATCATATATATTTCCTCGTTAATTACTAGAAATGATTCTTAGCTGCACACTGAACTCTCGATCTTTAATTAAGTTAATAAAAAATAGCTAATTTCTTAAAGATGACGACAAATATCATGTAATGTAATACTCCATATGTTAATTAATTTCTTAACACATACGTATATATATTAATTAATTTACGAGATATAATATATACAAATTAAAGTATAATAATGTGTATATATATATAGAAAGCTAATCAATTAAATAAGAAAAATTTCCAAAAAATGAGAAAGCTGCTATTTCATTATGTTTATGAGGTAGCTTGAATGCTAATGTGGTATTCATAAATATATATAATCAAACAATTTTATCATTATTTACGAAGACTATTTATTTATGATTAATTATATGCATATATACCTGAAGAACACAAAGAGGGTGATGATCAAACATTTCCAAGCCCAAGAGAATAAGCTGCGTGAAAGCAGGATTGGGATAAACCAAGTCCCCAACCTCATCCAAGGAGTAGTCGGAGGCAGCCACCACGAAGCCCGCCCCGGACGCCGTGCATTCGATCTCCAGCCGCCCCGTCTCGCTATTGGTCTTCAACCTCCCGCCCAAGAAATCGTACGCCTCCATCACCCTTTCAAGTGCAGTCCTCAGCCTAGCCACCGCCATTTCCGGGGGGAAATCAGTATTAGGGGGGAAGAAATGGAGGGTTTGGACGTGGAAATCCAGGACCTGGTCGATGTTGGAGAGGAACATGGTTTGATTTTGATGAGGGTAGATTAGGATGGAGTCCTTGATGGCCACCTTCAGATCTTGAATAGCAGGCTGCTGCAGCTGGGTGCCCATGCCTTATGATTTATGACTTGTGACTGTACGAGACGAGATCAGAAGACGATCGAGAGGGGGTTTGTTTGATCGATATATGCATATAAATAGTATATTTTATATTTGCAATGGTGGATTTGTGTAGTGTATTTATATACTATCAGTACACCAGTGGTGTGGTGGTCGATCAGCTTGGAAGGATTAATATTATATTTTCCCATATCTAAATTTTATAGAGTCAGATGATTAATGACTTTAATATGTGACTGATGACGCCTTGTTGGAAATCTGGAAACATTAACATATTATATAATAAACATTTTATATTTAATTAGTATATTCAATATATATATATATATATATTTAAAACATGATTTTTTACAAAATTCGTCTTTCTTAATCATCTCAATTGTTGATGTAATGTGATCGATCAATCTAATAACTCTCATCCATTCCAATTAGCATTGAATGTAATCTTTCTATACATATTAGATTAGTTTGGGCACCTTCAAATTAATTTAAACAATAGAAATATATGAGCTAGATCTATAAAATATACATTGAACTGTATTTTCCGCGGGGTTATATTTTGAATTAACTGCATATAAGTTATATATTTGATAAATATATGTATAATGGTGAATTAAATCAAACAAAAACTGATCAAACTAGAAAGTTAATTAAGTAGTAAGCGACAAACTCATCAATGCGGCATCAATTTTTGGACAAGAAAATAGGACCAGATATATGATTTGAATCTATATACACCATTCATCTTAAAAAATCAATAGTTAAAATTAAAACTTTATACCAGATTTCATACTTTTTTCTTTATAAATCATGCTTAATCGAATTAAGCATGATTTATAAAACAATTAAGCACAGACGAGATTTATTCATTCCTATTTAGCACAAGCTTTAATAATAATAATAAATAAGTAATAATAATAATAAGTACTAATAAGTAGCTGAAAAGGGTGGTGGTGCAATGAATATGAAGTGGGTAGGTTAGATTGTGATTTCCTGATCTGATCAATCTTTGCCAAGTCCCCGTTTGTGCATGAATCTTAGGCAATTAATCAGAGCCTTCAAAATTAGGTAGCTGTCATTAGTCAACATATTGAAGATGGGTTATTAAATATATATTTATGTATTCAAAGAATAATATAGTAATTAATAAATCCCTTTAGATCAAGGATCCAGCAAGACTAGGAAGAATCGAGATGTATATATTATATGAGGTCGTTAATTAAAAAAGAAATGACAATATTGCCTAATGCACAATGATAATATATAAATAATATTTGAAAGTGGAAATCCTAATGATGTAATTGTCATGTAATAGTGATTAGTGAATTAGCTAATATATATGTATTGAGTTAAAGTCAAGATCAGTGTAGCTAGGCAGGGCAGGCTAGGGCCAACTACCTCTCAATCAGTTGAATATCATGCTCATGCATGTGCCTGAATTAATTATCCATGTGAATGTGAATGTGAATGTGAATGTGATGTGAAGTGAAAAAAATCTCTGCTTAGCTCCTGTTTTGTTTTTCTTTTGTGATCGGTTTCTTTTGGAAAGGTTCTTTGGTCATAGTTAGTTAGTACTAGAGAAGCAATTCAATTCACAAAAGCATATATATATATATATATATATGCTTGCTAATATATGTTTCAAGCTTGCATGTTGCTGCTGCTGCACTGCACCACCCTATTCAGAGAGAGGGGGGGAATTAATGATCCTACTTTTTAAGACTATTCCAACACTAGTTTTTTTTTTTTTAATAACACCTCAAAGGAAGGTAACTCAGTCATCTAGAAATTATATATAGTTTGCCATGCACTAGCTAGTTTTCTCCATCTCTTTACACTAGTGTAAAATCCATCTCCATCTCTTCATTTCATATACTTAAATGACTAGCTGTCTCATGGTTTCGTGTAAGGTTTAATTATAGTTATACAGCTCTTAATAGTTAATTAGATAAAGAAGAAAGTGAATGTGGGCACTGCAAAGAAAGAACAAATGAAATGATCTCAAACGACGACCCGCCTTGTGAATATATATGATGATCACCAAATGATGGATATATATATATATTTGTTTCAATATTAATTACAATTGACTCAAGTAAGTATATAATTAGATAGAGATCCAGATTGAGTTTTGTCGTAATTAGTGCGGTTGTTGATTAATTAGCTCAACTCTGCAAGGAACAACTTTTTCATGCATGCAAGCGAAATTTATCGTAAGGTTCTATCATTTTTTTTTTAAAATACAAAATTGAGTAAAATCTTAAAAGAAAAAAAAAATTATGTTTATCTATAGTTTCAATCCCGTCATATTTTTTTTTTAAATTTCCTGCTTTTTAGTCCATTTTTTTCAAATAAAGTGGGCTATGCATAATAAAACCGAAAATCTTTTGAGTTTGTAATATGTAGACTAGCTAGCTGGGAAAGGGTGGTGTTAATTAATTTGCTTAGTATAGGCTTATTTGTTGATGCTCTCTTCTTCCCCTTGATAACATTGTCTACAGCCCATTAGCCGACTTGTTTAATTTTTGCGATAAACAAATACGTGTTTAATTTACAAAAAATTAGACGAATCAACCATGCATGATTCATAAGTTTTTGTTACTTTTTAACAGTAGTAATAATTCATGCTCTATTTGTCCAAGGCATTGTGTCCTGATGTAATTAATTTAGCAAACATAAGACAAAGCATGTGTGGATACAAATAATTAATTAATTATGATATATCCTGCAGCAGTGCAAAAGCCGAGCCTCCATCACTCCCAGCCTAGCTCATTGTTTGATCATAAGGATTGGAATGATTCAATGATGACTGCTGAGATTGGTGGTAATACATATTTCATTTCCCAGAAAATCAAACTTTGAACTGGCACTACATTCCCATCCCCAAATCCTTTATTACCATAGACAACGCTGTTAGCTATGCTCAATGTTTGAAGAATCAAAGCTCACATAACTGTATGAATGAGATTCTGCATGTTCCCTAGTTGAAGTTAATGTAGGCGATCTGATGAGCATAAGGGTACATGCTCAAAGGCTGGGGAGTTCCATCCATGAGGACTCGAGGCTCCATAACCAGTCATCTGCCCTTCCATGATTGATTCATTCCAGAGCCATCTCTGCATGCATTTTCAGCATCCTTCAAGCTCTAATTGGCAGAGTACTGCTTTCCAGTATGCTTTTCACATCATTTCAAAGTTGGTCACAGGAACTTGATTGCTGCCTGCAATGTCGTAGGCCTCTGCAGCTTCCTCCTCTGCGCCTTGGAATATTAAAAATCAACAACATAAGTAAGCTTTCTCAAATAATAATTAGAGATGGAAAATGCTCACTAAAAGTGCCTAGGTAGAGGTCTTTGTTTTTCCTAGCTATTCTTGCCTGCCATCTCCCATGCTGATGATGTCTGTTCATGTACAGTATATATACTGCATGCATGTTAATTTTAAGGTTTATTTTATTATCATATAAATTAACACAAATGCATGCAGTTACATACACATAATCAGACAATCTTGAAATTAAACAAGTAATACAATCTTCAAATTTGCTGCAGCATGCATGCATGCTATTTAATTTACCTTGTAACTCCTCTATATATGGAATCCGCTGCTTTTTATCTATTAAAAAATGACGTTGCATTGATCACATATATAGTTGTGTTTATCAAAAGTTTTGTATATTTACTTTAAATTAAGTTTCAGTTTTACCTTCTTATCGAAGCTACGAATTCCTGTCTCATCTCCTCTATTTCTTTCTCATAATTACTGATCTGATCTGAAAACATCGTGGAGTTTAACTTATATGTATGAAACCAATTATATAATTCTTCATTCAATTATATCGATCTAAGAATTTTTCTTACTCGTAGTTGTGGTAGTTCCCCAGTATTTCAAAGCTAAGCTCGAGCAGCTTTATCTTCCTGTCTCATAATTAATTATCCTCCTGAAATATATATTATACATCGATCATATATTTATCAAGTATATATACGTAACAGCAAATATGTGAAAATAAAAGAGGCAAGGACATACCCAAGTAGACTGCAGTGCAAGAATTGGATGAAGATTAAAATGAAGAAATAAATCTCGTTGAAATTAATATTTTGCAATGGCAGACAGACAGACAGTTGATCTCGTTCATACCTTGTCCCTCTAATCTTCTGCTACTATTATCTCACAAATGTGCCTCGTATCTTCCTATGCCTGCAAAAACAAGAATAATATAAACCCCTCCTGATACTGTTCTGTGTTGTGGATTAACTCTACATCTATTATAATAACTTGTCTTCTCGTGGCTCATGAATTAATTCATACCAACAAGGAAAGTGATAAAAACACTACATTCTACATATATATATATATATATATATAAATAGAAGTTCTTTGTCCAAATCGGCACTACCGATTCAATTGCACCACCGGTGCAGTCTGGTGAGCCTGTGCTCATAGAAAGCGACAGTGTCTGTGCAGTGGTGGTTAATTTCGATGTTCTCCGCTGCAGGGTTGGCAGAGTAGTTTTTTTATCATCAGTTTCTTGCATTGGTACATATTCATGACCTGATATAAATTAATTGTTGTTCTTGGCCAAGAGTTTTCTAGCTTTGGTTGGTTTTGGTCCTCCAAATCTTGTCTGCTGCATGAGAATGTGTTCATACTCACATCATTCATATTCCAATCTGCAATAATCAATTAATGAAGAGATCCCATTTGCAAATTAATATCATGTGTAGTACTAGTATAATAGTATTGTCAAATCGATCTGCATGAAAGTTATGAGTTTTAGGGAGAGAAGAGGGTAGTAAACAACCAGGTTGAGAGTGAGTGTTTGTGTTGAAAGCTTCAAGAATGGCAAAAGGTGGAGCAGTTAGTTAGGTTTAGAGAAGGAATGGGCGGGTTCACCAGAAATCTGAGATTTCATGGAATTGAATAAGTTTGAGCGAATCCCAACCAGATCCATTTTATATTATAAGAATGAAGTTGCTGTGAATCAGCATGCAGTTAATAAAACCAGATAATTAAGAAGTAGAAATAGTTCATGCATGAGGATTGATTCGATGAAGGCAATGAAGAAGAATAGTCAGTTATATAAAGTTCTGTTCCAATGTATATATATGCACATTCTCACACACGCAGTGGAGATTTCTATGCATACACACTCTCCCACGCAGTGGAGGAGATATCTATGCATTGCTGCTCCCTCTCCCTCTCTCTCTAGCGCGAGCACTAGCAGTAGAGGCTAACAATACATGGCCTTTTAAATTCTGGAGGACTTCAAACATGCATCATTAATGTAAAATGTATAATACATTAATAAGTTAATCTTAATTAGGGTTTGTAATTAATTAAGTAGTATAAGCTAATTATAAATTAGGTTGGTCTCCCCTCTCGAAGTCGAATGACTGTTGCGGTCTGTACAGCAATAAGTTGAAATTAATCTATGCACCCTAGTTGAATTAATAAAATTTATGATTAATGCAGACAATCTGGGGCAGTCATGTTAATTAGATATAAATTTAATTATATTTATATATGTTGGCATTCTTAAATGGAGTATTTGATCTCTTGAATCGCCTTAATTAGTCCTATATTTAGTTATGCAACGTACATGATACATGGCAAATAATAATAATAAATTGTAGATTTACGAGGTTGGAAGTGCTAATCATAATAATATATATACTCCTAGTTTGAAACTTTGGATGTCAATTTTCTACTATCTTTTCTTGTTCAATAAGGAGTATTAATCTTTGTAATTACTTTAATAACCAAGAAAGAATGCGTACCCTCTCTCCTCTACCTATGTACTCAAAATTATGCGGATAAAAGAAAAAAAAGTTTAAATGAATTATTCTTTTCAAAAGTAATATACCGCCTTCTCTTTCTCTCTCATCTAAATCCTCCATTTCTGGTTCTGCAAAGCGAATTCCCCAAATATGGCTACCCTACATCTCGCCACAATCCTTACCATACTCCTCTCATTAACGGCGCCCAGTCTCGCTTCCGACCACCTTGCTACGACGTCGTTCTACGACCTCCTGCAATCCAACGGTCTGCCCATGGGCCTTTTCCCCAAGGGCATTTCCGGATTCTCCTTTGACCCTACCTCCCGCCTCTTCCACCTCAACATGCTCTACGCTTCTCCCTGCGACGCCAAGTTCGAGACCCCCGTCCGATACCAATGCAACATCACCGGCAGGCTCGATTACGCCAAGATTTCCGATCTCTCCGGTGTTTCTGCCCAGGAGCTCTTCCTCTGGCTTCCCGTCAACAGCATACGCGTTGATATTCCCAGCTCCGGATTGATTTACTTCGACGTTGGTGTTGTTTTCAAGCAGTTTTCCTTGTCCTTCTTTGAAACGCCCAAGGATTGTAATGCTCTGCCGGGGCCGGGGGATGATGTCGTCGTTGAGGTTCGTAATTCTGAATCCCTTATTAGTTAAGTTGCGTGTCTCTGTCTTTGCTTACTCTCTGTTGTGAATGTAATACTAATACAGCAGGGTGATGGTGATGGTGATGGGTGGGGTTTGAATTTAGGGATACACTATTTGTTGTGGGATTCGGATGCAACATTTGTGGTTGATTTGGATATGGGTTTGGTGATGAGAATTTGCAGAAAATTGTGCCTTTTATTTGAAGTAGTGTATTTATTGTGTATTGTAAGTTGTAAGGTAGCAGAGGTGGGTGATATGATTTGGTAATAGTGATGAAATAGGATGCAATTTGGTATCTACTGGCGAATGGGGGGTTATGATGGTAAACAACAAGAGCAATCACAGTCATAGTCATAGTCATGTACAAGTGTTGGTGATGAGAAGTTGTGACATAACACTCATATATTGTGGATTTGGAGAAGTATTACTTTTGTGTGTTGTTGAGTTAAACTTAACATAAAGAAAGAGTGAGTGTATGGACAATGGAGCCTCCATTCCAAGCTAATAATATGTATTACTACAATTATTGCAGAATGAAGAATTGAAAGATGAGGAGGGAGAGGGAGGACGCGCGGATTCTTGAATTTGATGGGATTTTGGTTTGTCACATACTTTTTGATTATGTTATGTACAAGGTTTATATTTTTTTTGGGATTTGTAAAGTTTCCAGTTGAAGTTTGAATGGGTTTGCGTCCTTCACAGTTGGGATTATTGAATCATTGTCTGCTAGAGTATGTTGTGCAATAGTGAATAAGAAGCCCTGATGGCTTCTTTGTTGACACATAATTGCAGCAGTATATGATAGAGTTACAGCTCACTGTGCTCGACTCATACTTGATCAAACTTTAAACCAAACATCGAATTGCCCAAGAGTATTTATCAAAAGAAAAGGTTAACTAAGTTACATATTCTTCAGACAGGCTTTGTACTTCAAAGCACAAAGACCCCTTGCTAAAAAACCAAAAACAGCACAACCATGAAGAAGGTGTTAAAAGAGTCTGTAAAAGCATATCAGTTGAAGGCTAAGGAACATTAAATAAATTCCGCATCTCTCTGAAATCCCTCAGCTTCGGTCTGTTCTACGGTTCAATCACAAACAAAGGCTGTACACAGTAAATCAATGAAATTATGTAAGGTCAGGTCAAGATAACAACAGAGTTTCAAATGTTAGTATTTTTGTGTACTCACAGTGTCCACACTGACTGGCTTCCCATCTTCTGCAATCACCTCAACTATTGTTCCAGCCTGATCGGCCTGCAGCACAAACACCCATTTACTGACTGAAGCACGCATACACCCATATCCATACTTAGCATAACAACCATGTTTTCAACCATTTCACTTCCATTTACAAGACACAGAGCCGCCAACAACTTAACTTAGAACTCGTACGAATGTGTTATTCAGCAAGTCTTGCTCCAACAGCCCTGATTCCCAACAACTTATAGCAATCCCCCCAACAAAATGCTCGAAGAAATGACTAGAGGCATATTTTAGGGTTTGACGAGATTCTTTAACAAACTGTAGCCCATGCATTTTGATAAGAATATCGTTTCAAGAAAACCAATGCAATTGATATTAACACTAAATACCAAACTGAATTTAACTACCAGAGTCAGCATCAGATTAATGCATATAAAAATGCTTACTTCTATTTCATTCATCAACTTCATGGCCTCAATGATGCATACAACCTGTCCCTTCTTTACTTTATCTCCAACCTGTGACGATAGATAGCATAGTTATTATTTAATGAAAACAGAAATGGAGTGAACTTTAGAAAAACCAGAGGGAGGATGGAATCAATGTGCTTCATTCAGTCCTTTTTACAAATAGTCTTGTTTGTGGGTTATGGTTGAAACATGTTTAAGCTATTTTGCATGTGTCAATTACCTTCACAAATGGTGGTTCACCAGGTCCTGGACTTCGGTAGAAGGTTCCTGCCATGGGACATTTTAGAGGTGGATGAGACGACTTAGATGGTTGAGCATTTGGTGGTGACGGAGCTGGAGCTGCAGATGGAGTAGAAGGTGAAACAGATGTCACTGGGGATGGTGCTGAGACTGGAGGTACCACTGCAGGCTGAGGTTGTGACTGATAATAGGTAACAGGAGGAGGAGGTGGAGGTAAAGCCCCCTTTTTACGTATCAGGACCTCACAATCAAGTTGTTTCAATTGCAGTTCCACAATGTCTTTGGAATCAACCAACCTGCATGACTGAATAGATTGTTATTTCTTCTGGAAGTAGAAGGGGCACTAAAATGGGGATCATAAAACAGAGAACGCATACTTGACAAGACTGGCAACTTGACTAACAAATTGACTTATGGATTCTTCAGATGCCAAAGCAGTATGTGAAGGTTCCGACAGTGGAATTTCCGATTTGGCAGAAGTGGAGGCTGCAGCTTTTGATGATTCATCCACAGCAACCTTCAATTGCCAAAATATTTCAGAAAGGCTCTCCAAGAGAAAAAGAACCGAGAATCTGAATTCCTATGTATGGGAAAAAAATACCTCACTGAGTTGAGCTTTTACCAAAGAACAGTTCCAACCAGACCGCAAACCCTGGAAATTATAAATTTTACACCAGGAAGATGATTCGAGATTATAAAAAGTCCATGACATAGCCTGGGCTAATCAAGCATGAGAAACAGCCAGCACAAATTACTTAATAAATAAAGAAAGACTACATAAGAAAAACACATGCATATCTTTAGATATAGTATGTGGCACAAGTAAAACCATTGAATATTGATGAGTCCAAATTATTCTTACTTCATTTTCTTCTTCAACCTATAGACATTTCTGGTGCCGAATTTTCCTGAAACTACATCTGGAGATCGCCTTCAGTAACCAATCATTAAAAATGACCATTCTTAAAATAGAAAGGGTGAGTTTTGGAACTTTTGGGCACAAAAAGCTGCAACCAAAGCCCAAAAGTAAGTGATTTTGTAGCTAAACCATATAGATATCAACCATCCAGTATCTAACAGAACAATTTAGCAATTCTCGAATTTCCAACTTTAATTATCCTTCCTAAGAAGTTTTCATCTATTTCCCTAGTAAACCCCAGCTCCAACAATCTTGGAAACAAAGTAAATCAGCCAACAAATTACAAAGACTCAGCTTCTGCGGCAATCGATCTACCAATTAATTAAAATTGCAGTAGCATTAAAGAAAAAGAAAAGTGATTTTATACCTTGGAAGAGAAACGGAGCTTGGGTCTGGGAGTGAAGCGGAAGGAAACCAAGTTTGAGCGAAGGACGAAGTGGCGATGAGAGAGCGGCAAAAAAGAGGTGGGCTTTCGGGCATTCTCGGTGACGGAGGCCGCCGTTGACGCGGTCGTGGGTCCAAAGGAGGTCGCCATTGGTCCGCCAAAGAGCAGTAGTAGTGGTGGTGGTGGGAGAGAGAGAGAGAGAGAGAGAGAGAGAGAGAGAGAGAGAGAGGGAGAGTTTGGGTGGGATGGGGGATCCGGCAGCTGCGGTGGATGTCGATGAAACCAAAGAGTGGTGATACTGATAACTAACAGCTGGAGTGGACGGTAAAACTATGCTCTATACGAAACGACGCCGTTGTGGGAGTGGGTGGGTGATCCGAATACACTACTACTATAACTATTGTATAGAGTCCGTTGGTGGTTGGTTGTATTGTAGTTGTACAGTTTTACCCACACCCACACGTGCGGAAGTTGGTAATTCAACAACTTGAGACATTGATTTAGACCAACTTCTTCCATATCTAAATCAAGTTTAGACTTGCATTTCTGCATGTCACATATATTAATTTTATTTCGAGCAGTACAACCAACCATGCTCTCTCTCTCTCATTAAAACGAAAACAGACAACATCATCATGATTCATGTCTCTTTCGAGTTTGATTAGTAGTCATGGCCACATTGACGATTTTGAAGGATAGCAAGATTGTTAAAGTTAAAGATGACCAAGCCCAACTTTGATGATATGCTTAGTTCTTTCTTGCAATCGAGATCCAGTTGATTAATAATTTATTTGAACAACATTTAATTCTAGTTCTAGTATTACATTGAATTGAAGCAAATACTACTTTAGAGAGAGAGAAAGAGGGGTAAATATGCAAATAAATGGAAATTAAGCCCTGGTGGCACAAATCCATTGTCTGGGGGCCTCAAGATCGTCCCCAGTAACTGTTGGTATATGCCATCTGCCTTGTGCCGACTCCTGACAATACATACATAAGCATAACTGTAACTTTGAGACTTTCATCACATCAAAAATCAATACAAACTTACGCTACACATAAAACCCACCCCACCTGGATAACCATTGAATATGGTGGGGGCATGTGCAGCCTCAGCCCTTCTTCACTCGAATATTTCAGCCGCACCTGAGGAAGGAACATGAATCAAATACACCAGATACAGATAGATGTTTAGAAATCATCCATATTCATACAATACCTGATGTTTTTCTTTCCATCTAGGGAAAAAGCTATTGCCCAGCAGGTTGAACAAGTGATCTCTCATCTCATCATTTGTCACCAGCAAACACTTTGAACTCACTGCAGCATACAGCCAATACCTACACAAACCAACTCCTACTCAGTTAATATGTATACCACCTCATATTGTACATTCCAATTCAACAAAACATGTATTAGCATATGCAATCAACTTCTATGCTAACCTATCACATTTTACATCCCACCAGCACATCTTACCAGACCACACACTAATGGAAAACCTTCTCTTGATACTGCCCAACATTATATTTTGATGAATGATGATGACATTTCTTAATTTCATATCCTTTCCTTTCTGAGTTAAGCAGGTAAGTGCATTTTCTTGATTTGTTGTGAAGCATTAACAGACTGATGTCAGAGGAACTATTATAGCTGTGAACAACACCGTATGCTTAATGAATCTAAAAGGCGTGGTTTGACGAGCATAATTCTTTAAAACAAATGATTAATTCATCTGTGCAACGAAGACAACATTACCTATGTGTTTCTTAGGTAAAACAAATTTACCAATTTACTTTTTATCAAATATACCAACTATTCTTACTGTATCGGAGTTACTTTTCAATACCCCCGACCCCCCAAAATGCACTCACACACAAAAAATGCTACAGTACAGAAAAAAAGATTATATTAATTTGTAATTACCAATCATCATTCGAACCCTGAGGTGTTGCGTAAAGTGCACCAGCCTTTTTCCAGGTATCCAACAATTTCTTGTTGTGAGGATTCTGAGCAGGACCACCGGTGACTCGTGCTTGGTGTAAAACTACGAGGGGTAATTTCCTTGATGGACTGATTTCACGCAACTGATACACAATTCTCTTAATCTTCAAACAAAACAACCAACATGAGTAGCTTGTACAAAAATAAACATTCAACAATACCCAATAACAAGTCTTCAACTATCAAGGAATAGAAGTTGTCGAATTTCTACTTTTACCTGAGCAAAGCTGAATGTATGTTGATTAGCAAGACCCAAGTTTGCACCATCAACGACAGCATCAAATGGACCGTGCCGTTGAAGCCACTCCTGATCCAGCATCACAATGAAAAATCAAATACACATATATCAACCATTTTCCCCTCTAAGTGGAGGAACCGTAGCAGCATTTATGACTTCAGAGAGAAAACAACAAGTAAGATTACAATAATAGTTTCATCAAGATAAACAATTAGTTTTATAAAATGGCATGCACGGGATCTCGGAAGCAATTATAAAAGAACAGCAAAATACCTGAAATTGTGCAAAGTTGGTCTTGGCTTCTCTCTGGCTGGCTAATTTAGCCAGGGACTTGGCGAAATTCTCTGTCTCTTCTGGATCAATGTCAATACAAACCAGCTTCTCTCTGCACGATTGGCATATCCCGGCCTCATTCATTATGGTCCTCACCACTCTCCAATCACCCTTCCCCAACCATCCTTGGCCATGCCATCCACCCCCTCCCTCCAAAATCCCTTTCTTCACGCTCCCCACATCCCATTTTTCAACTCCAACTTCAGCAGCCCTTCTCGAAGTAAACCATTCCTCTATTACTGCTGCAGTCTCCATAGATACCTGCCTCACTGTTGATCTCAACCTATGCATCATTTCATACACTTTTATCTCTCTCTTGACTTCCGAACTAACCTGGATGAGCGCAGAGAGCTCGGCCTCCTCAGCAGAAACCCCATTGTTTATCATATGGAAATCCACCTCATAAGCCTTATCAGCCATCCCCTTCTTACAAAAACCAAACAATGCCGGCCCATACGACCTCAACTTGGGAATAATTCCATGTTCCTTCATCTGCTTAATTAAACTAAAAGCCAGTTCTGGATCCTCTTTTGCTGCTGCCAACCTCGAGACATTTGTGAATGTTGCCTCATTTGGAGCCACTTTATCGATTTCCATTTGCTTAAAAATCTCAAATCCTTTATCTAACCTATCAAAATTCTCTCCACCCTCCTCACTTACTTCTGGACTTAAGCAACATAAGTAAAGCAAAACATTGTAATGGTGCACATTAAACTGAACAGCGTCGGCCCTGGCCTTCTGGTAGAGGCGAAGGGCCTCAGCAAAGTCACCATTTTTCGAACACTGATCAAGGTTCACGCGTAGTATCATTTCTGGGGACTCCTTGCGCAACTTCTTCCTGGATGACCGACTACCCATATCCTTAGTAATTGGGAGGAGAGCCTCGGCGGAAGCGGTTGAAAAATGTCTGACTTTCCTTTCCATGGGAATGGGACTCTTTGGCTGGTTTTTTACATTAAATATAAATTTCAACGAAGAAGTATGGCACTGGCGGACAAAACTGAAGCATTTGGAATGCAAAAGAAGTGTATTGGAGCTCCTGCAGAAGTGAGAAAGAAGAAAAGTGGTTTTGGGTGAGAACAAAGCCACGCGGAGTAGCATCCCTGCAACAATGCACGACAGTGGTTCGCCAATAATTGCTCCTTGAATTCAAGCAGTGTGAAGGGGTGACAAAGACTCTAACCAATCTGCCGCCCGCCAACTGTTCGATGGAATTCCTCAGTCAACTGGAGCAAGAAATGGCGATGGAGCAAAAGCGTCGACTTCCATTTACTACTAAAAAGCTCCAAAATGAAGTGGGTGGCGGAGGAAACTGTTATGAACGAACGCACGCACAGATACAAAACCACAGAAATGAGCTCAAGAATCACACGAACACCGGATTTACGTGGTTCGGTTCGAAAACCTACTTCCACGGACGGTTAAGCGACCTCTTTATGAATTCGGGAGTAAAGGCAGATTACACATGTACAAGAACTCTCAGAAACCCTGAAGAATTACACAGAAAATTCTCTGAAATGAGTGCTCTCTCTCTCTCCTCTTCTTTTCTCGCTCCCCGTAAACTGAAAAATGAGATTGAATTAGTTTTTTTTTTTTTTTTTTTTTCTTTCTTCGCTTATAACTGATTTCAACACTTCCACCATTCAGCTTCAGCCACGTGTATCCTCATTTCTTAAATGATAAAAGTGTTTAACACTTTTCTAAGTGAAGTAACAACTTTCTCAACCCTACGATTTCTGCAGCTCAAACTTACAAGTATGCTGCTGCTTGCACATCTCTGAATCTCACACGACTCAACAGAAACCTTTGACGGCGGAAAAAGCCGCGAACTTGGCTATGGATATTAATGGGAAGTCATCTGACAGAACGAAACCCACATATTTTTAGTGTAGTCGATAATTGAATAGAAATGCGATAGGCCAAATCTAGAGAGAGCGATACTGCCTATTTCCCCTTTTCTTTAATTAATAAGGACTTGTGATTGGGAGTTTTTTTTTTTTTTGCCCGGCATTCACTTATAAATCGAACTCAACTTCATAAAATAATAGTCTTTTCGTTAATAAAATTAATATTTTATTATTGAGTGCGAAGATAACTATAATAGTTAATGCGAATGAGTAGTCGCGGAATTATTCAACCAAATAAATCATAAATGACCGCCTAATTTAATGTTCTCCAATAATTTGTTTTACGATTAGTTGGGCTATCAATTATCAAAAGTTACCCGTCAAATAATATTAACAAATCCATGATAAAACTCTATGCATTCCGATACAACCAAATTTCTAACATGCTGTGATGTTTTTGGAGTTTTAATTGGTGTGTGACCACTGACCATGGTCTCTTATCATCAGTGTCTCTGCCAGCTCTGACACAATCAAGATTCAAGAATGTCTTGTTTCGTTGTGAATTAACTACATTTTGAGACGGACATTGCGTCAGGTCATGACGTGTCTTTCACAGATAGCACGCTGCATTCTTCAGAAGAGACATAGACGGAGTTATGTTAAACCCTCCCTTGTAAGAAAATATCCTTTTTTCCTTTTTTCATTTCTTTTAAGTTTCGTAGATTCGAGGTTGAGTCCAAAGGATTCTACCGACCAATATCAACGAATTTTACTAAATGTAAATTAATCCCTTTTGTCCCTTTTCCCTTGTTAATGCCCTCTCATTTCTCGTTAGCTTTCACGTTTTGTAAACCCGTTTCACGTTTATTTGACTACCAAACTTTGTCTTCTTCCAACATTTCGATTCATTCATACTGGTCTTGATTTTGTTTAGACTTCGAAACTCTTGAAGTAATTTTCGGCGGTGTCAATGGATTCCGGTAAAAGGTGCTTGCTTTTGTTGATTTTAGTCCAGCAGTTGTGTGTGGTGATGGGCAATTTGGTGTTTGAAGTTCATCACAAGTATGGAGACCGCGGCAAGGGGAAGGCGGCGTTGGGAGCGTTGCGAGCGCACGACTCACGGCGTCAACGCAGAATGCTTGCCGCCATTGATTTTCAGTTAGGCGGTGACGGTTCGCCCACTAATGCTGCGTATGTCTGACACTCATCACTGATTTGATCTGTTATTTATCTGTGATTTATTCATCATTGGCTCGTGTGGCAGACTTGAAATTTGAATCTTGTTTTTTTAACTCAGACAGTTACTGGGTTGTTTAATTGACTTCTGAGTTGCACGCATTGACTTTATGAGCAGTTGTTTAGCTGACTTATCACATACTACTTGGCTCCAGATATATATAATTATTTTTTTGAGTCAAAAAATGATAATGCAAGAATATTCATTTGAATAGTCTATTGCTGTTTGTTATTTGTTTTGTTACTAGATCATGGTTTTATCTAATCTCGATTAGACAACATCCTCGTAGTAAGAGTATCATGTATTTTCTCAAAATACATGAACATAAGTTTAAAACTCTACTGCAAAGGAGCAGAAGTGTTGCTCTTGACTTTTCTATAGAGATGGAAGCACCCATCTATTAATCTATATCATACCAAAATTCATAGTGCTGATGATTGTCTTGATTTCAGATGACTCTATGTTTGTGAGTCTCAATGGTTATCTAATACACTGATGCAGGCTCTATTACACCAAACTTACTATTGGGACTCCTCCGGTTGACTATCATGTTCAGGTGGATACAGGAAGTGATATTTTATGGGTGAATTGTCACAACTGTGAGAGGTGTCCGGTGAAAAGTGATCTTCACGTATGTTCCTTTCTCTGTTCTTGCTTCTTTCCTTCTCAAGACTGAGCAGATACTGTTTCCACAATTCAACATTTACCTCTTTAATTGCATCATTTGTCTTAATTACTACAACGACTTCTATATGTTTATGTTTTGATCCCCCAGATAGAATTAAAGCAGTACGACTTGATGGCTTCCTCCACTGGGAAGATGATCACTTGTGATCAAGATTTCTGTGATGCTGTATTCAGCAGCCCAAATTCAAAGTGCCAAGCTGGAATGAACTGTGAATATGCTATTTCTTATGGAGATGGGAGCATAACTGAGGGATACTTTGTCAGAGATATTTTCAGATTTAACCAAGTGACTGGAAACCTTCAAACATCAACAATGAATGGTTCCATCGCATTTGGGTGGGTAATCTTCACGCCTATCATATTTCTCTCTGAGGTTTTTTTGGTTCCACAGCTTGAATCTTACTGTGATGTCATGCATGATTTAGTTACTGATTAGAATATTGTGCAAGGTCATTCGTTGACTTTTGAGGCTTTCTAACCATGGAGGAACTATATTATAAAACACCAAATGCTGCTATTTATGAGAATTCTATGTAAAATCACTCGGAGCACCAATTTTCTTTTAATGGAAACCAATTTATTGAAAACATTAGTAATTTTCATTGGCAATATGCTGTGTTTATCTTGTAATGCATTTTTACACAGCGTCCAAAGAGAATCTTCTGCATACTGCTTGTTGGGATGTAATAATATTGAGTGATTCTGAATTGTTTGCTCTAATATTGTATTTAATTTATTATCTTGCTATTGACTTTAAAAAGACCTGCTTGAGCATTCTTATAATTGTCCTGCATATTCAATTCAACTAGAAATTATATCTCGTGCCTTCTCTGTATCTTATGTTTTTCTGATATGTGATAGGTGCTCAGCCAAACAATCTGGAGAATTAGGTTCATCTTCTGATTCTGTTGATGGACTTGTTGGTTTTGGACAAGCAAATTCATCCATTCTTTCGCAACTTGCTTCTTCCGGAAAGGTGAAAAAGATCTTTTCCCATTGCTTAGATGGAAACAGGGGAGGTGGAATTTTTGCTATTGGAGAAGTAGTCCGACCAAAGGTCAATAGAACACCACTGGTCCCAAATGAGTATGTGATGTCAACTTGTTTGTTTCTTCCTTTATTCCCCTGTTTTTTCTTTGACAAAATTGGATACCTATGCCATTGGTATTTCATTTGCTTTTTCAGCGGTATTTAGCCATTAAAGCTCTGATCACTAATCCTAACTTCTGCATCATACAATACTCCACCTGAAATGTGAAGGTTTGAACTTTGTATTTGTATATTCGTGCTTGGATTTGAAGCTCGAGTTCTCCAGATTTTATTTTTTGTGACAAGAAAAACAGGATAAGATAGCCCTCAGTCTCTCTCAACTACAGATTTGTTGATACCTGTTATATTTCAAATAGAAAAATCGTTTTATGTGATAAGTTGTAATGTCAAAATGGCATTTTTGTGGATTCTCGCATTTGATAGATATTAAATTTCTAGCTAGATCCAAATAATTGTCAGCATGACTCTTTAGTCCCATCTGGTTTTTTGGATTTTGTTATTACCCTTTATAATATTTAAAAATTTATCGGGTTTATTGTTCCTGAGTTTCTGGAATAGAAATTTGTGCACAAGTTGTAACCACGTGTTCATGTCAGCCTGAGGATGCATAAGAATTTGCGACATTCCTCAACGACTAAATCATTATTACTCTCAGTGCACATGGCTTCATTGTAAGGAGGGTTACAAGTGCACTGCTCACATGTCTTGTAAATGATATTTACATATGCGCTTGTATAAAATTACTTTTACCTTTGTTTGACTAAAGCGCGTCACATTTTGGATAATGTAGGCCACATTACAATGTTAACTTGAAGTCAATAGAGGTAGGTGGTCAATTCTTAAATCTTCCGACAGATTTTTTTGGCACGGGTTCAAGTAGAGGGACTATAATTGACAGTGGTACAACATTGGCCTATCTTCCAGCTGAGGTTTATCGGCAGCTTTTGGACCGGGTATGCTATTATGTCTCCATCCTTAATATGGAATTTGAATAGCATTAGTTTCTTGATTGTTTCTGATTATCTGTCTATTCATCTGTAACTAGATGAGGGCGCAACATCCAGATCTGCAAACTCATATAGTTGAGCAACAGTTCACATGTTTTGGATATAGTGGGAAGTAAGTGTCATGACATATAATTTCCTATTTCATTCACGTGTGTGTACAACACTTTCTGTTTCTACGGTGCACACACAACTATACGCAGTAAAGGTCGTTGATGCTTTATATACCTTATCGTATTGTATCATGTATGCATTGCAGTGTTGATGATGGCTTTCCAGTTGTGAAGTTTCATTTTGAGGACTCTCTCGTCTTATCAGTGAATCCGAGCGATTACCTATTTCAAATTCCTGTAAGTAATTCAGTTAATTTGTTTGGACTGTCCATTGCTTACTATGTTTATTTTCTTTTCAAAAATGATGTCACTAAGATTGTGAACTCATTGTGCAACTACCAGTTGGACATAATGAAGTGATGTGACTTCATACATGTTAGAGTTTCATGCATGTTGGAGTTCTGATTTGTTGAAGTGTTGTCAAGTTAGTTTGTGTCTGAGTGGTGAGAAGTTGAAGTTGTGTTTCTGGAGGTTACGTTTTTATAAGTAACCAGATAGATTGGTGACACGTGTTGAGATCTGGGGAAGTTAGTTGGGAGAAAGAATATAGCTGTTGGTGAAGTCTGTTACAGTTAGCAGCAGTTACAGTTTTCAGAAGTCATCTTCTTCGTTCAGCTGAGAGAGGAGAGAAAATTCTCTGTGTTTTCTGTGTGTAATCGTGTAGCCAATTTCGTCCAACAATAAAATCATAGTGTAACCCTCCGTGGATGTAGGCAATTGTCGAACCACGTATATCGGTGTGTTCTTGTTTGTGTTTGATCATTTAGTCGTCCAAATTCGTAACACATAAGATAGCTATAAAATCCAAATTCTTTTAATCTAAGATTTTTATCAATTTTTTTGGCGGAAAAACCTATATCGCTAGGTCATTCTTCATTATAGTACTGTATATTGTTGGTCCTACATCGCTGACCATTCATTTTAACCATCAAGGCATCACATGCTCCTTATCGAATAAAAATGATTATATTGTATTTGTTTGTCTTCTGTATAATGATGTAAAATATAATTTTGCAGGAAAACGAATATTGTATAGGTTGGCAAAATAGTGGCATGCAGACAAAGGATGGAAAGGAAGTAACATTGCTGGGAGGTATTTTTCACATGAAACTCTTTCATTGAAGACCAGTTTCTTACAAATACTTGTTGGCTTACAATTCTCGTACATTCATATCGGTATATTTAATTTGATGTTTAGCATCTGGTTGGAGTGTGACCTCATTTATCAAATCCTATAGTATGCAATATCCGTAGTGGAGTATGCAAAGATGATGTGTAAGTGGTCTTGGTAAATATTAGCTCTACCTTGCATTCTAGATTTGAAGATGGTGGGTGTTGGTGGTTGGAAGGCAGGGAAATGATATTTAGAAACTGTAGGTTAAGATGAAATTTGCTGATCTAAAAGTAGAATTACCATTTCTTCTATTTCTACTAGGTCCTGAAATTATTTCATATGTATTCTTTTGTTGATAAAGAAATGAATGGAACTAGTTAATCATTTCTTCTCTTTCTCCTTTTTTTGGCAGATATAGTATTATCAGGCAAACTGGTTGTGTATGACCTGGAAAATCAGACCATTGGATGGACAAAATATAATTGTGAGTATAGTTGTTAGTGTATTGGTTCCATAATATTCCTGATAAACTTAATTATGCCTTACCATCTCAATCCAGGGTTGAAGTTGAACACTTGTATTGTACTAATCAATGAAGGAATATATTTTTCATATACTGAGCAACTTATTATATAAATCACAAGGATTCTGGAATTTACTCACAATCTAATCATGAAAAGAAGATTGAAGTTGAATGTACATGTTGACAATTGCAGGTTCTTCAAGCATCAGAGTGAGAGATGAATCTACGGGAAATGTTTATACGATCGCATCACATGATATATCTGGTGCTTTCAGACTGCGGAAAGGGAATTTAGTTGCAATTCTTTTGTTTATAGCTGCCCTCCGCAAACTGATCATGATAGAGTGAGTTGTTGTACACAATGCAATGGGATGCAAGCAGCAGCTTCACAGGTAATGCTGCCTGCCTGCCTGCCTGCTCTTGTGTATCATCATAGAGATTCATGCATGTTGACTGCTGCATTTCTTCAACTGATTGATTATAGCTCGTCTCGAATTCAATGTTTGGTATTTTATTTTTGTGATTCCATTTTCCAAAACATGCACTGATCTGGTTCACTTTGAGAACTAAGTCTCCTCTAATGGTGAAAATTGGAGACACCATCACCCTCTGCTGCACAAACAAGGCCATTCTAAACCAACATCTGCTGCGATGGCACTCAAAGTCATTTTTGTGTTGCAAATTGATACGATCCTCGCCAGGAAGGTTTAGATCGCAGCCCAGGAAACTCGAACAAAAGGACTCGACTCGACGCGGAAGCAAACTAAACACTGAAGATGGAAGATCCAACACCTTTGGATACGAAAACCCTCAAGTACCGTAGTCCAGATAGAAATCTCCTACGACCCAAGAGGCGAATTGACCCAACAACGAAGGATATGAATGAAGACAACACCAATGGATATGACTGTCCAATTGATTAGTCGAAATCGAAACCCTATGGAATGCTAGGAATTTCGAAAGTTTGAGCTTTCAGAAATAAAGGAGAAAATCTCACAAATTTTATTAAACTGAAAACTGAACCAAAATTGTTCCATACAAGGCCTATATATAGGCAACTCAAACCCTAAACTAATAAGGAAACTAATTTAAATAATTAAAAGGTATTAAATTCGAAATTTACTTAAATAAGGCCTAAACATGTTGGCCCAAAATAACTAAATAAATTAAACTAAGTCCAATCATTACACATAATTAAATTAATAACTTTTGGGCCTTCGTTTAATTCTTCCAACAGCAACGATTCTTTGGCAACATTGGCAGCCCAAATATCTTTAATCAATAAGCTCAATCCAGCCCTCAAAGTCCTTGCTCGAGATCTAGTCATCGGCCCACTCGAAATGTAGACTGGATCAACTCTCACAGCTGTTACTTGGGCTCCATCACAAATATCTATAACATTAAAATTAATATTTGGATTGGACATGTTTATGTAGTTTCTCTGACATATTATTATATGAATTAAGATTCAACTTTTAATGCCGAAATTGGTTAAAACTCAAGTTAATGTTCCTTGGCTAAAATAATAGTGTATATAAATTATGAAAATAAATAACTGTAAGGCAATCAATGGTCATATATTATGTTGATTCTAATTAATATTGTAAGAGTTAAGAGTTAGAGGTGTAGAAATGAGATAGTGACTCAATAATAAGGATTGTGATGACAATGATGGCAATGGCATTGTCATTGTCATTTGCTATCCTGACTTCCAACTTTGCAAAGCAACTCTCACTGATCCTTTGGCTGCATCATTTCATTGCCAAGTATTAATGGAGAAAGGGTTGTGATTGTATCTAAACAAGTGTGGTGGTGTGAATGATGTATGATGTACTTGAAATTAAATATTTGCACTAATCTCCAATCCCATTCTGAAATTCCAGATTCAATCAGTGATTGTGATTCATCATCTCTCACACTGTCACCTCATCTGAGGCTCTGAGCTGATTGGGAATGGAACGGAACGGAACATCCATCCGCGTTAAATTTTCCATTGCAAACATACCAACTCACACTTAATTACATTTCTCTGTCAATACTAAATATATTGGCATCAAATGATAATGATATCTTCAGTCTGTGAACCCAAAATAAAGAATTCACTTTATGCAACATAAAAAAGTGATTGCAGAATCACTGTGCCTATCCTTTCGACTTCTTATGTTTTTCTTTCATTTTCTGAAGTCTAGTTTGTATCACGAGGAAAAGTCTCATAGATCCATAATTATAGAGTACTATTTATATGCGACACTAACTCATCAAAGAGGTCTATCTCTGTTAACTTATTTTTTCCTCCTCACTTATTACATTTTTTTTCTCTTTCTTTCAATCCGTTGGTTTCCTTTATTTATATTCTGATTAAATCTCTCTCATTCATTTTCCATGTGTTTCCTCATTATTGCTATGGAGAAGGATTAAGGCAACTTGTATTATGTATTAAAGCTTCTGTTTTTTGTTTTATGTTTTTCTAGAGGGGCCTTATTAAGGATAAGGGTTGCTAAAAGCTCATTGCTTTATAGGTTTGGATGCTTATTCTTGTTCACCTGTTGAAAAAGAGAAAGAAGAGTGAAATAATTTTCTATCACAAAGTTGAGATTATTTGAAGGAACTGTTATCCTTTGTAGGAAACTGGATTGGAAGTATTTGGTGATAGTGGGTATTGTGTACATTGTTAGGCCAGTGGTGATTGTTGAAGGAGAATGCCTTTAAGGTTATGCTTCTGTGACTCTGGTAAAAGGGTCATTTCAGTAATGTACATGTAGTGTGATTGTGGTTGGAGAAGAAGGTATCCAACCTCTAAAGTAGATGACTGTGTTGTGGTTTGCCTCTTCAACCAAAGACTAGAGAATATTGAGGATGATGATCCTATTCCTGGTCCTGGACTGAAGAAGCAGGATGGAGATGAAAATGTTGAAATTGGTCTGCGTGAACACACTCCTCATCACCTTGCCCTTGCCTACCAGGGAAAGATGACATGAAAGCTCAGGAGCAGAGGAAGGAAGTGAAGACTACTACTACTACTCGTGCACATATTTGATTCTTTGGTGGACACAGAGAAAAAAAAAAGAGAGGAATTTGTTGTTGATAATAGTTTTGGCCTTGAATATAATTTCTTGGATATAGAAACTGGCATGAAGATTTCTTAGATTAAATATAAATGACATGACCACTACCACTACCACCACCCCCGCCCAATTGATCACTGAAAGCATCAATGACATCTCCATCCAGCATTCCATAATCATCAGCCGTTCTGTTTTCATCAAGTCGGGCGCCATCATAGACAAAGCGAATGGAGCCATAAACCAGGTCCAGATGATCGCAGAAGTCCAGAAGCACCCTGCGCAGCGGAACACTCCTCTCGGTCGAGAAGCCCCGTATTTGAGTTCCTCCCAACCTTCCGCCTTCTTCCATCTGAACTTGAACCTTTATCATTCCACCTTCTTCCTTCACAGCCATTTCTTTGCATTTCCACTTCCGCGCTTTCCCATCCCATATATATATATATATATATACACATACACTATTAATTACTCCACCCATCTTACTTTATATTTGAATCAACACCATGACTCTTCAAATACCCAGTCTTCAATTGCGCAGTCCGAGAACATTAATCCATTATTGTTTTCGAGACTTTAATTATTGAAATCCATACACCCGCCGGTTTTATCAATCGCAACAAAATAAAAGTGATTTGTACACGGGTTGCAATCTTGGATCTCAACATTTCAACTAGTTAGAAAATTATTTATATTTTTGGGATAAGGGTCAATTTAGCCCTCCGACTATTGTCACAGGAACACTTTAGCTCCTGCATCACTATTTGACTCAATTAAACTCTTTTACTATTTAATTTGGTTCAATTTAACCCTTCATCTTAAAAAATTATTATTTTACTCTGATTAGGAGATAAAATATATTTGCTTTATGATTTTATCTTTATTTCTCCATTGTTTATTATTTTGTATATTAATTTAGTTTTTTTATTTATACTTTTGATTTATCTAAATAATAATGTAATAACTTAAATAATAAAATAAATTTATTATTAATTAATTAAAAAACACAAAATAATAAATTTATCTATTAATAAATAAATTTGGTATATAAAATGAAAATATCCATATAATTTTTATCTAAAAATATGAGTTATTATTGTCAAACATATTTTATTTTAATACTCCAACAAAATTTAGTTCAAACATTTATTACTATCATGTACTGTAAATTTATTTTATTCGAATACCCCAACAATTTATATTTTAAAAATATATTTGCGTTATGATTTTATTTTAATTTCTCAAGTGTTTAGTATTTTGTATATTAAATTAGTTATTTTTGTGTAAGTAAAAATAATCATTAAATAAATAAAAAATACATCTATTAGTATATTAATCTGGTATATTAACTACAAAAATAATTATCTATAGTTTTAGTTAAAAATGAGTTCAAAGATATGTATTAAAAAAATTCATCATGGCATTTGAGTTGTTTTATTTATTGTTTTTTTATTACTAATATATAAGGCGAAGAAATAATAAATTAAAATTTCATTATGATAAATTAAATTATTCTCCTAATTTGTTGTATGATAATCGTCCAAATTATTCTCCTAATTTGTTGTGCTATAGTATTAGTTTTGAAAATAGAATTTAAAATATAAATTGTTGGAGTATTCGAATAAAATAAATTTACAGTACATGATAATAAATATTTTAACTAAATGTTGTTGGAGTATTAAATAAAATATGTTTGACAATAATAACTCATTTTTTTAGCTAAAAATAATATGGATATTTTTATTTTAAATACCAAATTTATTTATTAATTGATAAATTTATTATTTCAGTTATTACTTAATTATTTAGATAAATTAAAAGTTTAAATAAAAAACTAAATTAATATACAAAATAATGAACAATTGAGAAATAAAGATAAAATTATAAAACAAATATATTTTTTCTTCTAATCAGGATAAAATAGTAATTTTTTAAGATGAAGGGTTAAACTGAATCAAATTAAATAGTAAAAGTGCTTAATTAAGCTAAATAGTCATGCAAGGACTAAAGTGTTCCTGTGACAATAGTTGAGGGCTAAATTGACCCTTATCCCTATATTTTTTTAAAAGAAAAAAAAGTAGAAAAGGAAAGAACTAGATATTAAGTCGCCATCAGCATAAGAATCTGTCTGAATATTACGACAAACGACATCCAATATCAAATACCACATAAATAAAAACAACAGTATTCAAGGCAGTCAGTCGATGATAGATATCCAAAACATAACATAACAAGTTTTACTCTTCTTCTTCTTCAGCCTCCTCTAGCCATTTTACAAATGGCTCCAACGACTTCACAAACGTTTGCCTGCAAACCACCAACAACAAGCAATGACTACCAACTTACAAAAACACACACATGCTAATGCTGGTGAGTGGTTCCTTTGTTTATTATGTACTGTACCGTACCTGCCCTTGAGGTTTGTTCCTTTACGGAACCAGTGTAGAATGGTATCTTCTGCAAGAACATCCTGATCATACAGTGACCTTATTATTTCAGGAAATAGCTTCATCAGTTTTGCATCTTCATAGCACTGCACCTGAACTTTGTACATCAGCTCAAGCTCCAGCTTTCCACTAGTGCAGAAGGCATTCAGCAGCTCAGCCCATGTTTTCACCTGATCACACCATACCATACATCCTATTCCATTAGCGATTTGGTTCAGCTCTGAATCAACAAACCAGATCTCAACTTTACACCACTAGAATGGAATTGCGACAGTTTTACTCGCATTGCATTAATAAAAACAATTTCTATACTGTACACTAAGTAAACAATGCACAAAAATGCATTACAAAGGGATGTAACCATAAATTTGCAAAATCTCAATAATCTTAAATTTTAACAGCAACTGATATCAATCATATGGTGATTGCATATTGCATCACAACAGTAAAGTAGTAACAGTAAATTCAATCACAATAAGATTTTACTGATAATACCTGGCGCAAAGCAGAATTAGCATTTTGCTGTTGGTTTTTACCAGACCACTGCACAGCATCCATGAGGACATCCCAAAGAATTCGCACAACCTCAATATCTGGAAATTTAGCATCTTTCACATATTGTTTCACAGTTTCTATGACTTCCGTGACAGCAGCTGCTTCACTTATCTGATTCGTTAGTGCATTTTTCATTTCCTTAAGCTTGACCTCAAACATCTTTTTCTCATTGTACTCAACCAACTGTATAAGCCCTTCCTTGCTGAGATATGAAACAATTGAAAGATAAATTAACACACTTTTAAACTTTCACCCCCAAAAAAAAGTCAATTTTATGACGGCTCAAAAATCTAGATAAGAAGCTGTCTCTTGTTCATTGGCTAAAAGACAAGTCCGATCCCATGTAATACAATAATTTACTCAACCCAAAATAATTCACCAGTTACGATACGAGAAATTTCAGGAAAAGTAGAACTAAAAGATTAATTTGTTAAAAAACAAGACAAACAATGGAAGAAGTAATTCATCAAGAGGAAACATGCGGAACAATTCTTAGCTCTTATTTCTAACTTAATTGTTTTTTTATAATTTATCTGGATGGGGAAGGAAGTGACTTACGTGAAATGCTCAGAGAAAGCTTCAGGTGTTCTCTTTGGAGATGGGAAAAACTCCACAAGGTTATCTTCTATTTTAGCCCGCTTCAGAATTGCAATGAGGTCATCAAGGGTATTATCAACTAGATATTCCTTAAAGAAATCAGTGATAAATGAAAGAACTAGCCCTTTGGCAATAAGGTTGTCCTTGAGCAATGGCTGGAAGACAGTTTCAGGGGGGAGACCAGATAACTTCTGGGAAAAAGCAAGAGCAGTGAAAATAGAAAGCTTCTTCCTTTCATCCTGCTCAAAAAATTCCAAAGATTGCAAGAACTTTTGCATAACATTTTCAAGATTCTTTATGAGAAAAGGCCTTCTCCTCAAAAGCTTCTGTATATATATCACAGATGGCAAAATCACTTCACGTGTCGGTTCACAGTCAATTATAGAGTATGGATGGCGCTCCCCCTCATCAAGCTTGATAGTGCCAGGTTGTGTACGGGTACCTCTGAATACCACCTGAATTCACAAAATAATAAGTTCACCCACAAAACCAAGATATCAAAGGAAGCTAAAAAGTGTCACATTCGTACCAATTACATTAACCATCGTGCAGTTATAATAGAAAACAAATGCTACACAGACCCAGACAAATTTGAGGTATTCTGTAACTGGAATGCATGCCTGGTAAACTGGTGAATGAGTGGACCACACAAAAATGATGATGTGTTTATATTAGTATAAAAAAGCACGCCTCAGGACAGACTCCACCGCTTTTTATTCACTGATGCACGCAGGTTCTACGAGGCAAGGTGAGGCGACAAGGCGAATGCCACAGGATTGTACCTTCTTTATCATTGTACCTTTTTTTTTTTTGCATTTTTTTCTTTATAGCAAATATTAGAAAAGGCAAGCTTAGATGTCTGAGATCACTGAAAAATGACAAACTATCAATAGTTCGGAGTTTGAAAGGGAATTAGAATACTATATAATTAGTCACCATCATATTCATGTCAATGAATTTATGCCATTAATATGCTTAACTTCTGTAAATTGAGAGGGTGAGAGCATCATATGTTGCCCATTTAAAATATGGAATGCTCAAAGTGACATCATGAGCATGCATAAACTGTGCATATTATACTACATATGCATGAAGATTAGCTTCGAACTTTAGTTGCTGTATAAAACAAAATGTAGAAGAAACCAAGTAACAAACAATTTTTTTTGTAGAAAGGACATAAATAGCATTTTGTATTGTTATGATTGGGCTATTATGTTTACTATATTTTATAAATTATTTGTTTATTGACATATATATATATATATATATATATATATATATTATTATTATTTAAAGGATCTTGAGGCGCTCGCCTCGCCCTGAGTCCCCTCGCGCCTCACACCCTTGTCGCCTCGGCTCGCGTCACACTTTTTTAAACTAAGGTTTATAATCAAAATCCAAGAATTTAAAGAAACCTGAAGAATGCCATCCAAGAATTGAACAGGGGAAAAGAACAGCCAAATGTTTTCCAAGTACTCAAATGCTACATAGGACATTCTATTAATTGATAACCAATCCACATCCAACTTATCAGTATATCTACAGCATAAGTACTGGAACTCAGTTATATGTCTATGGGTATGGCAAGATAATTCGTACTGGATGCACTAACTAACTAATAAAGTTATACAGTTTACTCATCTTTAACACGATCACATCAGAGAAAAGGTTCATCACAAAATAATCTCAAAACCACCCTTCTGGTTTGTATTCCATGCAAAAACTAGACAAACTCAGCTAGAAAACTAAGAAACCTACCTCGAAAAAGGTATCACCGTATCTTGAGAAATTGAGGTCCGAAGATTCAATGCTCTTTGCAATAAGTTCCTGAATCAGAACATTAGAACTAAATTAGGAAACTTGGCAACACATGCATCACAGATAACAAAATCAATGAAGAATTCAGCCGCAAAAATAAAAATCACATTAAAGCATAAGTACCAGATCACCAGCATTATCCAAATAAATCTGGACCACTGCATCCGAGAATGCTGCAGGGTCCAGAGGAGCAGCAATATTCCGTTTGCGGGTCTTAATCCGCGTACCACTGAAACAACATTGTTCAGAAAAACACACTCATAAACAGAAGAAGAGAGAAATATGTTTTGTTACGAGATACATAATAAAGGGATAAAGTTTCGCGGAAAGAATAACCGCTCCGAGAGTCACCAGAAAGTAAAAGAAAGAAGCATAAAAATAACGAGATCATGCTGTTTAAATACTTATAAAGAAAAAAAAAAAGAAAAGCTTCGACAGCATCTTTTAGTACTTCGAAAAGATTATCTGAGAACACAAAAAAACTGTCCTCCAATACAAAATCTAGACTAAGTAAGCATCAGGAAATCGCGCATAGTGCATGCAACATGTCTTGGCTACAAAACATAGATAAATCGTATGCAACATACCCGAGAGTGGGTTTCTCCTTCGAGCTGCAAGACAATAAAAGAAAAACGATAATTAGCCAATTTGGCACAATTGAAATAGTATCACGACGCAAAACTAAAAGATCTCGCCTTTCAAATCCCAATCAAACGAGCAAAACCAAAATTGAATTTTTATTTTTTATTTTTAAAACAAAGCAAGAAAAAAAATCCAGAAACAAATCGCCAAGAATAAATTGAATTAAAAAACAAATCAAACGCTCCCGGAAAGAAGAAAACAAATAAAACCATCGATAACAAATATACGAGCAAGGGTAGATCTGAAAAAAAAAATCAAAAAACAAAAACAAGTACACAAAAGCACAAAAAGGAAAGAGCCTCAAATATGCAAGGAAGCTGGTTCCTTGATGCGTTTATTTACCTCATAAACCGATCTTAAGAGAATCAACGAGAGGGTAGAGTCTGGAGAGACTCTCGCGAAGCAAAGAGGAAATATAGAGAGAGAAAGAGGGGTGAATGGGGGCGAAGTGTAGAATGGGGGAAAGGAAAGAAAAGGGAAATAATATATATATATATATATATATATATATTATAATATAATAATGATTTAATGACACCATCATCAAGAAAAGAAAGTACAAGCAGCGAAGCGCAGAGCTAAACGGGCGACCTCATGCTATAGTGGTTTTGTGGGGTTTACGTGCGAAAAAGATTGTGATTTTGCAGTGGAGAATAATTGGAAAATAAAAATTAAGCGTAAAGATATTTTCCCAATCGTTCTCCACATATTCCTAACCGTTAGATCTTGAGATTTTGAAGTATTCTTCTAATCTTATTAATTGTTATATTTGCTATCAAAAGTAATTAATTGGATATTTGTTATCACTAGCAAAAACTGGAATTTTGCTATCACGAATTATTTTGTTTGCGATCTTGTGTAAACATTTAAAACAAATTAGCTACACACCATCAATTCACTGAATGATAGATAGAGCCATAGCTGGCATACATTTTAGCTGAAACGCAAGCTCAAGAGAAATCCTCATTCAACAAACTTAATTAGAGATAAAATGGAAACGTTCATAAAACGAAAGATGGCTGAATGGGGCCATTCATCAAACACCTGGTACGCAACAAGACTACACTCGCCGATCGAGAATTATTGAAATATTCAGAGGGATAGTTGATCAAGATTCATCTGAGACAAACTCCGGGGAGGCGGCATGTGGTGGATCTTGGTGTGGGGCGTTGACGATCTGCTCCATGTCTCTCATTCTGGTTCTCATAACATTGGTGACGAGCACTGTGAGGGTGAGTAATGAGTAGTGAGTAATTGAATGAATTAAGATGATTGAATTTGGATTCAGAGAGAGGGTGTTACCGGCGGCAGTGCCAAAGGTCCACACCCATAGGATCTTCAGTCCGGGACTCTTGTCTCTCCACATCTCTCTCTCTACTCTCAATGTTACCAAGAGTGAGTGAGTGAGTGAGTTTCTGATTTTTAATAAGATGGACTTCGTTCCAAGGCACACAGTAATTATTTTATCTATTTCGAAAGACAATTTTAAAAAAATAAAACTTAATATGATGCTCCCTCCTAAAAAGTAAAACTATTTCTTCTAAATAAATGTGCCAGCCACTTTTTTTACTCCGAATAATATTTCATTGAGAAAGATGTAAACTCAATCGTGAATATGACATAAAATAATTTTATTAATTATCATCATAAATCTCAATCACAACTATCTTATATCTATAAATTAAATATAAATTAATTATTCGTTTGGTTCATAAAAACATTAATAATTATAAATTTAATATAATTCTCATTATTCTTAATTATTTTATAATCTATGCTTAAAATTCTAAGCATAATTTATAAAATAATTATACATTAAAAATTTGAAACTATTCAATTTTTAGATGAATGGTGTAGGTTATTTTTATTTTATAAATTTTAGCGTTGAATCAAACTTCATAAACATAAATTAATAAATACAATGTATATATATCAAGCAAAAAATCATAGTTTATTCTGAATATTGAAATGACATTCGGTTTTGGTGGATTCAAATAATGTCAGAGGCGGATCTATGTAGAGGCTAGGGGGGGCTCCAGCCCCCCCAGCCCGAATTTTTTTTCGTTTTCTAGTATTATGATCCGGTTTTTTTAGTATCATGATCCCGTTTTTTATGGTATAGCCCCCCCTCTTATAGAAGAAAAAATAGATTAAAATAAGGAAAAAGATGATATAAAATGATTGAAGTTAAGGTGAAGGCGAAAAAAAAAATTCAGCCCCCCTCGACAAAAATTTCTGGATCCGCCACTGTAATGTTGTATGCTTTCATAACTCTTGCTTCGCTAGGCAGTGTTATAAACCAACTGTTCAATCAATAAGAGAAGATAGTTCCACAAAACTCAATTTATGTCATTATAAACTTTCAATCAACATTTTTTTCTAACGCAAAAGGTATCAAGAAAATAATGGGTTGATTAGTTCAGATTTGTACAAAAAAGTACACTAATACTGACACGTACGTAAGGACACAAGGGGAAAAAGATTAATTACTAAGGGTCTAAGATAATTTGAATTCTTAACAAATTTTTATCGAGAAATTTAAGAATCTGACTATGTCCCAGATTTGATTCAGCTTTAGATATAGCTTTCATTGGACTGTCATATGACTCATATCTACATGCGACTGAAAGGCAAAAAAAATTTATGCTAATTCAGACTACATACAACTTTATCAAGTAATGACGTTATGTTGTGCTCACTTACATTATTAAGAATGCAAAATTTTGTTAAAAAAACCCATAAATAGTAGTAGTAATCAATATTTGATACCACAATTTCACAAAAAGTAAAAATAATGGACATTTATGCCAAAATCTTATCATTGTGAATTCAAGGGTACATCATACACCAATATCCTGGCCCAATTTCCTCTATAAAAAGAATATAAGTGAAATACAGTTCATTTTGTGTATCCCCCACATAATAGCTACAGGCGTAAATGGAAAAGGTAAACATATATTCTCACTAGGTTTCCAAAATGAGCATCAACGAGTCCGAAACACTTGAGCACAAAACCTGCAGATCATAGCACACGACTTAAATCAAATAGAAGCATAAACATTAATAAGAAACAAGACAATTTAACAAAGAAGTTTCTTTGCAATAAAAAAAGGTAATTGCATCAGAAACAAGACAGCCGTTTCTACTCTATCCAATTCTTGGTCAAAGCTGTATAGCAAAGTAACAAAATAAATGTCGTGAGCATTTACCATCAGCTTCCTCCTTTCTGCTTGAGAGTAATCTTGTCACCCAAGCTTAGTGCAATTCCCTGAGTCTTGCTCCGTATCCTAATATAACCGTTCAGCTTCTCATCTGCCTGCTTCTCAACACTGATGTTTACCAAAGCATCCTCCCCAAATACACTCTTCGCATACAAATTAGCAGCCAAAAATCCACACTCACCGTCTAAAGCAGAACTGAGGACCACCATTCAAACACGGTAAAGGTATTACGAGTCATCAGTCAGATTTGCACAAGACAAACAAGAGTGATGAAATACAGTAGACAAGTGAAGGACAGTACAGATTAATTGAGCATCCTTTATCAATTTTTATAGACCTTGCTTCACTTTAAACAATGAATTTATATTGGATTAAATAAAACTGAACTTCAGAACATGCTCACTATCCCACACATGAAGTTATATTGGACTAGTTTTTCCTGCACCAGATGAAAGAGATACACTATCGTACAGAAATAAATTGATATAATCAAGTTCACAGCATTTGAACAAAAGCAAACTTAATTGATCAGCACCTCTCTGAGATAAAATCTATCACAAAATGATTTGAGGATCATGCGCATGTTTGACAGTGGAGGAGTCACCAGTATCCTGGTATGTGGCAATCAGCCAGTAGTATTGATTGTGGTCACAACATAATAAACTAATTTCTTAAGCAGTATCAAATTCTGAACTTGGAAAAACCTCCAAATGGTTAGGTAGTCTCACCACTCTTTCAATTGTTACAGGAAAAGGTTTATAATTCCATAAACACCAAAAAAACTTTGCCTTTAATGAACAAGCAGAAACATATTAGATATCACAACATTGCTTACATCGGAGTTAGGCATCTCATGTTCGTTGATTTGATAATATGATCAAGAAATTCTTTTTCATTTGTGATTGTGGTGTTAACAGCAACCTGCAAAAAAAAGGGGAAGGAGAAACAATTGGAAAAAGGAAACATATTAAACCAAAGAAGGTGACATCACAATCAGCTATGAACAACAAACCACTGATATCATAAAAGAAAAGTTCTATTGGTTAAGACTAGTTAGAAGGAGAAAATAAAGTGTGCGTGTTTAAAATTAATGTAAACTTATAAAAATAATTTTATTTTATTTTTTCAAAAAGAAGGAGAAAATAAATGACTATGTGTGCGAAAAGTGAAATGGAACAAAAATTGGCAAAGGCTGGCTCTTAGCTTAATGGAACAAGTAGTAGGGGAAAAACATTTAGGTATGATACAGAAATCATGTTAAAGCACAAGTCAGTTTCAACAAACGAGAACACAAGTCAGAACATAGAGTTCATCGATTGATTGTCTTTAATTGCAGTCTCACAATCATCAAAATAATGAAGACAGTAGAAAAGAAAGACCAGGTATCTCTGAAGAACTAAAGCTGGATAATGACAGCACAAAAGGTGATGGCAATATCTTGTTTACCCACCAAATGTGTTGTAGCCAAACGGTCTCCTCACCTCTAAATGGGTGAGAGACCAATGGTCGAACTATCCCCAGCCCCAATTTCATATTATAACTCATTCCAGAAAAAAAAAAAAAAGAAAAAAAAGAAAAAAAGAAAAGAAAAGAAAAATACCTTATTTTCCCATTCAAATTCTGCCCACATTGTCCTAAAAGCAGTATCACTACAAACCGAAGGAGATATGTAGTCCATGATATCAATATGGATGTCATTGAGTACAACAACAGTCCGCTCCAGCACATTTGAAGTCTCATAGACAATGTTACCAAATATGACTCCAGTTTCAGTAGAGGACACCTTGATGTTTGCTTTTATTTGCTTGCTAGATTCAGGGGCCAAAGTATAATTTTGTGGACGTTCAACAAGTTTTAGATCTCCCATTGTTGCCAACTCTAGACACAAGTTCTGAAGAGTCTCTTTTGTTCTATTGATAACAGTAACATCCAGGACAATATCGTAGTGATGAACTGTCACATAAGCTTCAGCATATACTGGATCACTAAATCCAGTGAGTTGAATGATGCGATTGAGCTTATTTGCATCATCAGCATCCTTAACAAATTCCCCAGTAGCACGTTTCAAATCATCTTGGACCTCATCTTCTAGCTCCAGCTGGCTCATACCCTGGAATGCAGAAACGGTAGACACAAACAGCTTATTTGAATCAATTAAGGAACAAGCAACATATTAAAGGGAAAATGACAAATATACAGGTTCTTATTGCTATAAAGAAAAGGTCCAGTAACATCATATATGCATGCTAATAGGACAACATTAAACTAGTAACTATAAGCTTTTAGAAACTTTGGGTTCAGTAAATAGAGAATTATAGCAGATAGAATGTGTGTTCCAATAATGCACCTTGCGAGAGTAGGTCCTACCAACAAAGGTAGAGAGAAACTATAAATGACCTCACACTGACACTAGTGCAATAATGCATGAAGTGATACGCGAAAGCAATTAACAATGTCAAAAGTGCAAGCTGATACAAAATATAAAGAAAATTACCTTATACCATGCAATTGACTTGTCATACTCATTAGGAATTATGCACAAAATCACACACTATTCCATAAAAACCCAAATATTAATTTTCACCATACGAATATTTGGTAGAAATAACCTTGAATATATAACATTTGCAAATTGCAATTTGTTTTTATTCACCATTCATTAGTACTCTAATTGTATCCATTCACTTATCAGTTGAAACTTATTTATCAAATTCATAAACCACTAATGTTTCTTTCCTTAGTTCATTCAGATTATTAAATATTGAATCAAGAATGCATCTTAAACTCAAGAAAATATTAAATCAAGAAGAGCATAACTAAACCCAACAGGTTAGGAACATTGAACCAAAAAATCAAATGAAGCTTTTTGAAAAGAAAAAGTTCACAGGAAATATATTTTTGATTCAAAACAATTTTATGGGCTTACAACCCCCTCCCCATACAACCCCAAAAAGAAAAGGCATGCAGTGGAACAAAAATAAAGTGTGCACAAAGAAATCTGGGTACAGAACAAACATCTAACACATGGAAAATGCAGATTTTTACCTTTCTGCTCTTCAAATGGTAGAAATCAATAAGGTCATCAGGCTGTGAATGAGCAACCTGAGCCTTAGCTCTATTTTCTTCAGTTTCACGAAGCTGTTTATCAGAGAGCATTTTGACAAAACTCTCGCGGCAAGACTTCAGCCAAATTTTCCTCACAACATCCCCTGTATTACACAGCAATCTTATACAAAGAACAATCCTCTCATAAGAATCATTATCAATTGGGTGAGGCAGAACTGAAGATTGCCCGAGCTGTAGCATTGACACCATAATCAATAATGTATTGCTTGATGCTTTGTTCACTTCAACTTTTGATGGTTGAACCTCCTCCAATCTTAAACAGAGCTTTGCTAGGGTGCAGGCAATAACAGCCCCGAGGAAAAAGTCACCAGTCAAAAGAAGTGATCTTAAGTTACCAGTGGTCAGAGACCCTTGAACTACAGCTGGAGCAGAAAAAGCAGTTTCAGATGCAGCACTCTGAGTTGCATAAGTCCCATCAGCAAGGATAGCTGGTCTTCTAGACGAAACAGTGATCGAAGAAGCCTGCAGAGGTTTCTTCACAGAATCAGCAACTTCATCATTTTCAGACACTGAGAAAAATGGCAAATCCCCTAGACACTGATTTATGGTTGAAATAGCACTCTCTACTTCCGAAAGCGATAATGAATACTCTCCAATAATCCAAAGAGCACAGGAACAAACTCTAGCAGCTCTGATCTGATAAAAAGTATCGAGAAGGCGGGTGACGATAGATACCCTTAACTTAGGGTTGGTTTCAATTATCTCTCTAACAAAAATTACGACATCCATTGCAGATGCAATATTGTTATCTCCCAAGAAATCCATCAGCAAATGAACCACAGTACTTGCCACTTCAGGGAACTTTATAGCACAAGAATGGATGGCTTGGATGAGCATTTGGCGATACTCCCCGTTCTTCTCAAGTTCCCCACTTTGAGTTTTCATGACTTCCTTCTTCAGTGTAAGAACAACCTCATTGACATTGCGAGGAGTAATCAGTTCCAGAACAATATCAATTGTTTTCTTTCTAATGTCAAGGTTTGGGCTTGACAGTGCCCTAAGGACATCCATTATCAAGTCAACCAAAATATCATGGTGGGAAGACTTGAGCTCATTCAGGCGATCAAGCACAATGAGCTTAACATTATGGTCACTCTGCGAAAGAAGAAGCTGGCAATATGTGTTGGCTGCAGCTCTAATAGCAGTTGGAGCAGAAGACAATGAAACGAGGGTTCCAGCGCATTCATAGACAACAGCAGCTGAAGGGGCATTTAATAAAGATATAATGATCTTTATATACTTCCCCTTTTCACCCTTGTTTGTCCTACAAACTTTTCGGATGAGCTCCAAAACAACCATCTGCATTAGTTCACCCCAATCTGATACTCTGTCAACATTGGTCAAAAGGTAGTTAACAGCACGATCTTGTGCACAATTAAAAAGCATAAGAAATGCATTCCTCTTAGCAGATGCATCCTGCTCTGATAAAAGAAACTTCTCGATCGTCTCTGGTGCATCAATCAAAAGCTGCTCACCATTTGGTAGTTTGTATATCGACATCACAGCAAGAATGGCATTTCTCCGGACATAAGGGTGTCTGTGCTCCAAGTTTGAGATGATGGAGGGTATCAAAGGTTCAATGATCTCTGTTTCATTGAGCCGGCAAAGGAATCTCAGGGTGACACCCCTGATATATTCATTAGGGTGCTGAAGATTATTCCTAAGATTCTGGCAGATTAGAATCATTTCTGGTAACACACGACCCTTTCCATCAGTCTTATCAATGATTTCCAAATAAAGTAGAAGAAGTTTCTGAACAGTGTGGTCCTCAGATGGCAACACGTATCTCACGATAGTGATGAAAAGCTGAGGCAGAGTTTCACCATTCAGCAAAAGCATGATGGCATTTTTCATGGCATCGATCTTAGCTGAAACATCATTCCCTTCAAGTGCTTCCTTGATCTCATTTGCAAGGGCCGGGGTGCCCTTGTCAAAATGTACGAGCAAAGAACATGTTTTCTCCATTTGCCACTGGTCATTGGTAAACTTAATGTCAATTATTTAATGACTACAAAGCAAGACGTTCTTCTAAAAATTTTATGCAATATGTAGTTTTTCAAGTATAATGATTCATTAGCCCTGATAATTGACTCAATACACCATCATAGGATTAATCAGAGTGAAATGAACTAGGACATTTACATATGGCATTGCTTTCTGTTACACTAACAATTATTGGGGTTGATCAATTTGTAATCACTCAACACAACTGCTGCTAATTAAGTTGATTGACGATCTATAGAAATAAAGAACCTAATATTAGGAATGTGAAAGTACTTAAACCTATAAAAGTGAGGAAAAGGTAATGACTGTGCAAATGCACCACATAAGCAGAATCAGTAACACAAAAACAGAATCGGAAAATGATTAAATTAACTAACGTTGACTAACAGAAACCTCCCAGATGCGTATTTCATAGACACTCAGAATACACCAGCACAAGCCCCTGCCATTTTAACCCTCAAATTGCATCTTTTGAAACATAAAGACAAAATCATCAAACTCGACGCATAGATCAATAAGTATTTGCTCACGCATCAGCTGAGAAACATCCATATCACCAACCCATTGTACAAAAATGAACGAAAAGAGTCAGAAAATGAGTAACAAACTAAGAAATAGTAAGACGTAATCCGAAAGAAAAAATGTACGGCAATTCAGATCTAGAACGAACATGAAGCAATGATTCGATGAAAACCAATTTACCGAATAATGGATCGGAGGCGGGGTTGGCGTTACGTAGGTGAGTAACCACTACCGATTTATCAGATCTGCATCATCGCTCTTTCTTATTTCTACAGACTACAGACTACAGCCTATTACGATTCCTAATAAAGAATATGTGGTGTGATGTCGGTTTTCCCCTTATTTTTTATATCAATTTGCATCTATGTCAATTTTGATTGAAGTTTTTTCACACCAAAACTTTTTTTAACTTAGCATTATTCTTTAGATTTTGAGGATAACCCTCTCAATCAACAAATTTACAATTTGTTGTCCCTTGGGTATGTAGTGGTTAAAACACATTTTTTGTGACTGAGAGGTCGCAGGTTCGAGCTCCCAGAAGGATATCTGGGGGTGTGAGTGTGTGTGAGTTTGATTAATGTAGACTTATAAAAAAAAAAAATTTACAATTTGTTTTTAATATTTAAAATCTTATAAAAGAATTTTTGTCACTAAGTGTTGTGCTCCAAAATGGTAAGTCCATTCTAGGCCCACTACGTGATCGAACGATGTTTCATCAAATAGTTCGGTGGCTCGACCCATCAACCATAGGTGGTGGGATTTACCCGGCATCAAGTTAAGCCCGTATCGACCGGCAGAGCAATCATACCGCTTGGAGCAGAAGCGATTGACCCGGCCTAGCGATCGCATCACTCCTTACCGTACCCATTATCTGGAAGGTGATTTGGAAGAGACCATTGCCCAGATTGGACGGCCCGGAGGCTTGCGAACAAAGACAAGACCCGATGAAAAGAGAGAAGATACTAAATATCTGAGTTGCCTTATTTTCATAGATTTGGCCTTATCCAGATCTGATTTGATTGGGGAATCTATTATTTGAGGCAAATAAAGATTTAGATATATCTTACCATATATAATCTTTATTCCTTATGTATTTAGGATTCACACTCTATAAATACCCCACAACTTACATTGTAAAAGGGGGTCGAAAACTCTATATTTTCTCTCTAATAAAACTCTGCTACAGTTCTCTGTCTTTAGTATTTTTTTTATTTTTCCATTATTCGATAAATTTCACCCATCAACATTTGGCGCCGTCTGTGGGAAAAGAAAGATAGAACGAGATGAAAAACCAAAGTCCGCAGCACGTTCAACAGCATAATGAACAGGACGAGCAAAGCGAATAGAACTCAGCCCAGATGAGGGCTCATTTTGACGAAGACATATGACGGATGTATGAGGAGATGGAGGCTCTACGGAGGTTAACCGCATGATGACACTAGACACGGAGCAGTTAAGGCACCAGCTGGCCTTGCTCCAGAATCAAGAGAATCAAATGACGGATGACGCAAGTTCAAAGCGTTGGAGCACCCGCCAACAGGAGAGCTCGTATCACTCATCCAACCACTGCTCGAATGGGGGCGAGCGAGGTGACCGAATGCGAGCACTGGAGGCACGACTCGAAGATATGGCGGAGATCTGGATGACAATTCCTAGAGTACTACTGATCGATACAAAATCTGCACACAGATTATAGCAAAGGGCAAATAAATTTATAGATAACCTGAAGGTTTGTTGAACCCACGAAGATAGTACAACGAGGGTAAATCATGTACTGAGTATAGTTTTTCAGTCTTTTGTTTGGGCTAATCCAACTTTGAGGAGTTTTTGGGTTTTATGAAAATAATTTTAGAAAGAAATTCAAATATAAAGAAGCACACATCATAGGGAATTCTACCAATCTGATCAACATGCAAGAAATAAATAATTCAAACCCATAAAATACTTCTGGTGGATAATCTAGATAAAGTGGAATTAACTCATTTGTTGGACAATTAAAACCTGAATGATTAACTAGTGATTATCTCATCTCGGTCTTAAAAACACAAGTTAATCAATCTCATAAACATTAGATTAAACCTACAATTGAATTCTTCTTTGTTGGACAGAAAATCAAATGTATTAAACTCTCACTTCCTATTACTAATCTTCACCTCTCGGTTCATCAATTAATAACAAAAACTTTTTCCAATCTTAATCTCTCGATCCGTCAATTGAAAATATATTTGAAATAAAATCAAAGAGTTTAAACCAATTTAAAGAGTTTGAAGAATTTGAGTCAAAACATGTATCACAAATGGAGAAACCCTAGAATCTGATAAAGAGTCTAGCCTAGCATATTAAAAATAAATATTGAAACAAAAATTAAAGATTGCATTAAAGGAAAGAAGTACAAGAAAAATAAAGAGTTCTTGAATGCTTGAAAACTTGAAAGCTAAAGATTAAAATCAAAACTGAAACTTGGAATTCTCAAAACAGGGACTCTTGATAATGAACCGAACTAAAGTTTATATAGTTGTAGGATTGTGCTTTTGAAAGGTAGGAATTGATAAATCTTAGTATTTTCTTCTCAAAACTCGATCATATCTTCAGTTGGTATTTTTTCTCTTCCAAAATCTTCAAATTCGTGCAAAAAATTACCCTTTCATTCATGAAAAATGCGTGCGTCAATCGACATGAGAGCTGCGTCGATCGACATACAATTCCCACATCGAGAAATGCAATTGTCGATGATTTCCTCTACCTATTTCTCCTTCCGGTCTCCATAGGTGAGATTTCTCTATCCACTTCCGTGCTCAAGAGATCATTCAAACCAAAATCATAAACAAACTCAGATTCCAACAAAACATAATTTCAATATACAATAAAGCTCAAACAAATACTCCACAACCCAAGTGTAGTGTGGTTTAGTTCATACTAGCGTAACAAAGCAAGCAAAGTTTGCAATCATTCGCCATAATTACAATCTTAAGATAAAAACTAAATTAAAGACTATGTGGTGATGATCGCTGAACATTCAATTGCTTTTCTTCCACTGCAAGCTGCTCTCCCCTCGTGCATGTGTGTGTTCCAAAATATGGTGTGTCTTGATATTTTCATCCTCATCCCTTTCATTTTCTCCGTTGATCCTCCTCTTTCGTTCAGATCTCTCCATGTATTGACACCTCTCTTTCCCTTCAGACAACACTCTAGCTCATTGTTCGACATCCGTCCCTTCGGCAGACAAGATCTAAAAAGGTGTTTGATCTTTGTCTTCAAGTGGTCCCGGAGAGAGAATCTTCTTCATTTTGGTCCTTTACGCATCATAAGCTCTAGCACGACTTCTAATCAAAATGCGAATGATAAGCTTTAGCATTCCAAACCTGGTGAAAACTTCACAAAAACTTGCAAAAACTCATTAAAAACTATAATAACTAACATAAAGTGAAAATACCATAAAGGTCTAAATAAGACCATAAAAGACTCTAAATGAAGACATTCTTATTCAAAACAACATCTAAAGTAAGTTGGAAAATAGTAAAAGATAACTCTTTATGAGAGTTATCAACGGCATAAAGAGGATCAACTAAACAATTGAGTACAAAAATTTGACAAAGGAAATTGCCATGACACCGATTGTTGAAGGCAATTCTCTTGTTGTTGTCGGCCTCATCATCGGCAAGCTCGGGGTTATCTTCCTTCAAGTATGCAGCCAACCAAGGGTTGTGAGGTAGAAAAAACATTTTCTATTGCCATGTCTTGAAGTCAACACCTCCAAATTTGAACGGCTTGTCGGCTTGGGCATTAGGAGGGAGTTGGCGTGCGTTGTTGGTGTTGCTTCCTCCAACACCATTGAGAGAGTGGCTAGCCATTTCAGATCTTGACTAGAAGTATAATTCGTCTTGCGATTGTTGGAAATGAGATCTGTGGTACATGACTGAAAACTCTGCAACAAATTATATCTAGTAATGCAAGATTTTACAAATAGAACTGTAGGTACTGCTAGTATGTAAATAAATGAAAATAAATATTACAATAAGCAGCCAAGTTGAGGAAGCCCTCTTCCCGTAAGACGAATTTGCCAACGTAGTGCTCTTTAACCGACAATCGTTCCTAAAGGTAAAACAACTTCGTCCTTAGTGAGCTTGTCTGTTGTCTAGGCAATAGGGGACATGAGACAGCTCTATGCATGCCTATTTATAGACATGTACCACCAAATGGGAGTCTCTCTATTACGGTCGTAGCTATGAAAGCTCGAGCCATTACAGGCGCGAGACATAACGTAATGAACGCGCGCCACGCGGGCGTGCACAGTGTGATTTAACCCACGTGAAGAACGTGTTTGTAACCGTTCGACACACAATTGCAACACGTGCGCTGACTCATCAATCACGTCACACGCTTCGTGTGCACCACGTCGACAACCCACATGTCAAGCCCGTAGATTAATTTCACTTGCCCAAAAAGATAAGGCACGAGCGGACCAAGCCAAAGACCCAAAGACCAATTGCCCAGAATCGAGACAGAGATGGAGCCGGAGCCGGGACCGAGGTCGGGGCTCATGTCACGGGTGCTTGACCAGTAGCCCTGCTGAGGCCATAGGACGGGGCGGGGCGGGGCGGGTGAGCGGCAGCACGCGAGGACGCCATTGGATGCCACATACACTGCACACCTTGTTATTACACATATCAACCATTAAGGTTTATACACATAGATTAATTATTGAAATTAATCAATGTGAGAATTCTTTTATTACACAACTCTCTTATGTAATAAACCCACCAGCCGTATCATACTACGATCATCTACTCGTCGCGTAGATTGATTTGGTAATATTTAATTTTGACAAAATTAAATATTTCACATCGGGAATTTATAACAACGTCCCGAATTACCAACATAATTATTATGATCGATGGAAGCTAACTCCACCCGTACGTAGTTTGATCATTAAAGAAAGAAGATAATTCTTGAGCCCGCCTAAATTAGATGGTTCCATAGCTTTGCAGGTTGGGGACGGATAGGATAGCATCATCATACATTAGTACTTCATCCTCATCCTTCATCTGATCTTCCTTGTGCTTAACTTCCTGCCCTCGACTCCATGTCCAAGGCCGGATATGATGATTGCTGCTGCTGCTACTACTACTGGAATGGTAGCTACCATCATGACTATGATGGGGCACATGGTACTGAGTGGCTGCTGTCGATGATGCAGCAATAGGAGGCGACGGCATTGCCAAATAGTCCGGGGCGGGCATCATTGGATGATTATGATACGAGTTCAAAACAGGCAGTGAATGGAAAGTAGGCAAAGGAAGGGAATAAAGAGAAGAAGCTCGGCCGCCCAAATTGGACCGCATGAGTTCATTGTATTTGTAGTTCAACACTGGCTTTCTGTCCAGGTACATCTCTTGAATCTGCTGCTGCTTCCCAGCGGCTTCGCCTGCAGGTTTCTGAGGAGGCAGCTGGTTTGCAACTTCAGAGATGCCGCTCCTGCTGGATGGGAGTTCGTGGTTGTGTTTTCCTTCGTACGTCGTGACCACGAACTTTATGTTTTCTGCTGCTCTCTCGACATGCTTTCGTACGGGGCATCCGGGGGTCGTGCACTTGTAGTAGCTCCTACAATATACATGACAGATTCACATATATTTAAAAACTAGTATTAATTATATAATTATGAATGTGTATATACCTGGGGTTTGGATTTCCCTTCACCACTTTCTGGCCGTACTTCCTCCACCGGTATCCATCATCCAGAATGTCGATATCACTCTCTATTTGGACGACCACTTTCGGCTCCCGTGTACACCTTTCATTAGGGAAACTCTCTCTCTTCCTACAAAGCTCAAAAGTTAATTAGAGAATACATCACAGATTAATATAACATGCAAGGCAAGGCAAATTGATGGCTACCTTTGACTGGCCTCACATTGATCACCATTTTCATCATCTTCTACGTTCAATGACACACTATCCGAACTGGCCTCATTCCGATCATCAGCTGCTGCAGCCTCAACAGATCTCGAAGTAGGATCATGAGAAAATTCGTTGAGAAAAGATGAACATACAATAGGCCTGGATTCGGAGCTAATGTCTTTGGTTTCTGTCTTGATATACATTAATCCGGCATCAGTACCGATCTCCTCCTGCATGCATTTGAAGGGCTGAGGCTGAGGCTGAGGCTGGGGGTGATTGTGAGAGCCCTTGTAAACGACCTCTGTAATTAGGCCGTCGTGGGAGCGCTCCACCTTTTTGGTAACGGGGCAGTTGGAGCTGGTGCATTTGTAGTAACTCCTCGGATACTCACTTCCTTTAACATGTTTCTGCCCATATTTCCTCCAGTTGAATCCATCTTCTAAATTCTTGTTCGCTTCTTTACTCTTGATTTGATATTGATGCTGATGCCTATCCAAATTTGGACTCATGACTACTTCATGTTCAAACGTCATTTGGTTTCTGCTACTCATGTCACCAAAACATTCCTTTTGCCTCATTTCTAGCAAATTTCTTGGATACTCGAACGGCTGCCCATGCATTATGAGTCAAGAGTTAGCTAGACAGAAAACATGCACTTTTTTTTTTTTCAACACACATACATATGTATGTATATATATTACTTTATTCTCTGAGGGAGAGCAAGTCTGAGTGTCCATAGGGGTGGCGTCTTCCCCATTCAAGGTGTCGTGATTGGGTGAAGGCGTGTGAAATGTCCCAGTTGTTGGAGACAGTTGTGCCTATGGAAAAAAACAAAGGAAATTAATTGAAGGAATTACCAAGTGTAGTTTAGTATATATATGAGTATGGATGGATATTGAATGAAACCTGAGCATTGGGCAGCATGACCGGAGAATCGAGCAAGGCCGAAGGGCTGAGACCCGGAGGCACGGTGAAATAGTCGGGGGCGATGAGATTCATTTTGGAAGCGTTGAACCCACACCTTGCCGCACGTCTCTCAGCAATGCTCATGTTCCTGCTCCTGCCTCTACTAGTAGTATTATTATCATTCTCAACATCAACATCAACATCATTATTCTCGATTGTAGAAACCGAATCACATTCCTCTTCTTTCGCAGCCATCACTCCACTCGATCTTCTTAATTCTAATTTATCAACAACAAATCTGTTATTGATCATGTCATGATTAGTATCACCCTAATCAGCTAGGTAGGGTTTTGATTGATTCATACTTTGATACATATATAACATCACCTTGCTTGGACAAAAGGAAATATATAGATATATATAAATATATGCCTCGAACTAGAACTAGAACTAGAATTATTACTAACTCATCGTCGAATTTTGCGTTTTGACAGTTATGTTTTCGGCGAATACGATAGAATTAGATGTGGCTTGATTGCTTTATAAGTACTGTGTCCTCAAATCATGACGAATTTGTTGTGTTTTTAATGGATATCTATACGAAAACCAATAATCTTAAGTATTTATTAACATTGCTATATACACACACAAGATAAAAGAAAGTAATTAAGTTGAGGGAGGGGCATATTATAAGATCCACAAAAGATGGCATTATAAAATTTACTAGCCACATGTAAACTCAGCCTTCCAGCTTTATTGTAGGTTTTGTGAAACTATAATCTAATAATATAATGTAAAAAAAGCATTATTCTTTACCTAACTCAAATTTGTTAATTTGATTGATATACAATTGGTGTTACGTTAAATCCATCAAGGCTCACCTAGTTCATTTTGAATTTTAAAGTTGCACAAGTTTAAAGTTGGTGATGTGGCAAAAAAAAAAAAAGTTAGATTCCAATATTAGAACCTGGGTTTTTAAAGAAAATATGGGACCACACCAAAATTGCCGGCCATGTACATATATAATATATTATATAAAATTTTAGTCATAAAAGATATTTGTCTCTGAAATTGTTGAACATATATAGTATTTTTAAGTGCGCGTAATACTCAAGCTTCCAATTATTTTGCAAATATTCATTTATAGTTTTTATATTTAATCAAAGTATAAGTGTGAGTAAATCTTCATTCAACATTCATAAAACTAGTCATGTAATTACGCATAACAAATAATCACATTGCATATATAATGATAAGATATAGTTTAGATATGAGTTATATTTGAATATTCATGCATATCTAGGGTTTTCTAGTATTTCATATCTTTTTTTGATTTACATATATCTTTTTGTACTCTTTATATACGCAATAATAAATTCGTTTATTCTTTGCGGAAAACCCTATCATATAATAACAGAAGATTATTTAATTTTTTTCCTATAATAAATTTGATGTCTTAATTGATTTCCCTTGTCCATTATTCTAAATTTGTATTGTTATAATTTATAAATTTTAATTATTTCTTTAAATTAGAACTTTTGTAAAAATATTATGTAATTTAATATTATAAATAAATATTTATATACTTAATAAATAAATAGAGGTATATAAAATAATATTATATATGCGAGTAGATTTATTTGTGTTCATGTTAAAGTTATGTTGTATGTTTATTATTATAAGAATAAGTTTTTAAAAACTGATAGTTCTAAAATTGGATTTGTGGGCTTATGATTGCAATTTGCTAGCACCTTAACTAATAATCATAACTATCAGATTAGAATCATAAGGGGTCAAGATTTTTTCTTGTTTAACATAGAAATAAGTTAACAAACTCTAAACAAAGAATGAATTGTATAGAATAGTTTCACTAACTGCCGGTCAGTTTTCCAAAACCAACAACTATAAGTATGGTGGGAATCAATTCTTTCTTTCTTTGTTTAATACATTTAGATTCAATGTACCAATCAATCTCATTGGGCAATTACATATATTATTATTAAAATGGCATTTGGTTTCAAGCAAACTCCTGTGGGGCGTTTCAGCTTGTGCTCCAGTTCTGACAAAGGAAAAGAAATGGAGATTGATCAACTCCAATACGGCTAGATTGTTTCCAACCATTGGAAAAGATTAAACTTGCGCAGGCACCATCCATGATCCAACCCTCACGTGCTTCACATCTGTTGGTAATCCAATCTCCATTCCTGGTTCCTGCTCATAACACAGATAACATGATTCATGCTATATAAGACGTGTGCATATATGTAGTGAAAAGGCTCCAGTGCTAATGAGAAGCTTCTGAACATTAGTAGGCTTCTGCGCGAACACACTGGAAACAATGTGAATTTAGGCGTATAGCTTTCAGTAGTTATGCTGTTAATAGATTTTTGCTATATGAGAGAATACTAGCAATAAGCAGAACCCCCTCCACCTCCTCAAAACTCTAGTTTTCATCTCTACCTTACCAAATAACTGAGAAAAGTTCTTGAACAGCTTCTGGAATCTTGGGAGGGTGGGCTTCCAATTTTGACCTGATAAAAAAAATTCTTCATCGTCCAAGCATCCATCTTCCTCCTCGTATTTTTCTTCACAGCCTGGACAAAGTATGCATTGAGAAGAGGTTATAACAATTGCAAACACACAGAAAAACTAATGAGAGAGAGAGAGTGGAACCATTGGGAGTTGAATTAGTACCTGCTTTGATCTTTTATCATGAGGCGTCACAGCTGGAATGCAGGATTTAGATATAAAACCTGCAGCAAAGGGAAGGAGTATCAATCTTTCCAATTGATCCTTCATGTTGAAACTAGAAATCAGGCTGAATGGAGAGCTCAAATTGTTTGGAATATATGCTGCATAAATGCTTTAGTTCGAAGTTATAACTATATTCAGAAAGGGAGTCAATATCCAATCATTTTTATGACAGCAAGTACGTAATTTTATTAAGTTGAGTTAATATATAACACACATATGATTACAAGATTTTAATTTTAATGCCAATGTATGTAGCGTCACAGATGCAATATTTTCTCTCTATTAGTTCTCAATTGATGGGCGCTTGCTTTACGTACCAGTCGTAGAGAAGAAGATAACAGTATATGCTCTTCAGCTTTAGATTATATTGTAGACATTGACTAGTGGGATCTTCTTCAGCATCATGGTCTCTTTCCCTTATGTAAAATGGATACGGCTGAGTTAGATTCCACCAGAAAGAAGTGAAACACAAGCAAACTTTAATCCCTGCAGTAGTATCGAATATCTATTAGAATCGACCTGCATAATGAAGCGGTATCAAAATTTCATCGAGATTATGTTAAGAAAATTCTTGATGGAGGATTGCTAAAAAAACAGAATTCATTTATGAAAACTGTGGTCAAAAAGTATAATTACCCTACCGGTGCATAGCAATATAAGCTAGATCGAGTGGGGAATTGTACCTTCCAACATGGAACTTCATCGAGTTGATCTAAGCTATATAGGAAATCGTGTTCAATAACCCCAGATTTGAAACTAGTAAGCTTTGAAGTTGGTAAATTAAGGAGATTTGCTTCCCTTGTACTCATTTATGCCCACATTGGTATCCAAAGGAGCCCACCATTTATGTGGACGAATGCAGTTTTCCAACAACTAGATCCAAGATTGACCAGGAAGCTTCCTTACTTCCTTTTCCAGCATCAAACCCCTAACTTTAGCTGCGTCCTCCCATATGTCGTTAGCTGAGTAAGTATTTGAGACCATAAGATAAGGATCAGGTTGGTGTGGGTCTAGGTCGAGCAGTTTTGTGGACACCCAATTGGTCATCTCAACGTTCTTGTGAAGACAGCACGAAGACAGATATGTTTTCCAAACTTCTTTCAAATGACCGACTCCATTCTCATAAACAAAGTCCTTGATCTCCTTTAAGTGACCTGTTCTTCCAAATAGATCTACCATGCAAGCAAAGTGTTCAATACCAGGCTGGATCCCATATATATCTGTCATCATTTTAAAATATTTACAGCCATCTTCTACCAAGCCAGCATGGTTGCATGCAGTCAGAAGCCCAAGAAAGCTCACCTCAGTAGGTTTAATACTCTCATTTCTCATCAACTCAAATAGCTGAATTGCTTCATTTCCGAATCCATGCATTGCGTAACTTGATATCATAGCACTCCAGAGCACAATATTCCTAGTTCTAGTTTCCCTGAAATATGACCAAGAATCATCTAGCTTCCCACATTTGGCATACATGTCAATTATGGAGGAACGCAAGAAAACATCTTGCTCGTGCCCTAGCTTCAGCGTATGGGCATGAATCTGCTGTCCGAGCTCCAAAAGAGCATCATTAGCAGAGGCAGTAACAATAGTGGTTAGAGTAAACAGATCCACCCTGAGTTTCTTAAGAATCATTGACCTGAAATAACACAAGGCCTTTCGTATCATACCATTTTGAACACAGCCAGCGATCATTGTACTCCAAGAAACTGTTTGAGCCATTAAATCATATTGGTCTCTTTTAGAACTCCTCAGCTGCAATTCTTGAAAAACCACGGTGGCCTTTTGCATTTTCCTGCATTTACAGTACATGTCAAGAAGTGAAGCGCTTGCAAATGAATCTTCACTCATCCCAGTCCTAAGCAGGTAGCCGTGAATCTGCCTACCCAGTTCCAAATTCCTTATCGAAGATGCCAAAACCAATGATATAGAGAATGTAACTCCATTAAACACATGTCCAAACTTTACCATCTCGTAGAGAAGCTCCACTGCTTTACCCTCCAACCCCAGCTGTAAAACTCCATCAATGATAGTATTCCAGCTCGAGACGCTCTTATAGGGTAATCTCCAGAAGAAGTCAAGGGCGTCCTCCATTTTTCCCTCTCTCAACTTAGCGGCCATGACTATATTCCAAGAAGTAGAATCTCTGTCATCCATCAACTCGAATAATCTCCCCACGCAATCAAACGCCCTGAACTTAGCATAAAAATCAAGAAGAGCATTGTCCAGGGCCACATCCACGTCGATCCCTTTTGTGAGTATCCAAGCATGAACTGCCTTACCAAACCGAAGGCCGTCACGAACAGAAGAGCAACACTTGAGAACACTGGACAACGTGAAGGCATTGGGAGAGACAGTTCCGTCGTTTTGCATGGCGGTGAAGTAAGCTAAAGCAATCCTGTCATGGCCGTATTTGGATAAGCCGGAGATGAGGACAGTCCAAGTTCTGACATCTCTTTTGGGGATTTCGTCGAACAGTTTCTGGGCACACTCCAACTCGGAGTTTTTGAGGTAGAGCTTTAAGAGATAGTTAACAACGTGCAGGAAGTGAGTGGAGCCGCTCTTAACAAGGGAGGAGTGATACGGGAATGGGGTAGAGCGAGGAATTGAAGAGTAGCAGCGATCCAATTGTTTAGTTTTGTGCTTTGATTTACAAGGTATGGCGTCCCTTCTCATCAGAGAGAGGAGAGATTTGGGGGTGGCCATGGAATTACAGCCGTTTATTTGTTCCTATGAGTGAATACTTGTAGAATGAAATAAAACTTATAGTAATAAAATTGTACATTCATTTAAATTTAATATAAACTGATTTTTAAGCATAAGATTCACTATGTTGCGTATATTATAAAGAAATAATCTCATGTTAAAAAAGCAAATTTTGTATTAAATAAAAATAAATTAATTTTTTTCTTCAAAATTTCATACTTAATTATTTTAAAAAATCATGCTTAATTGCTTAAGAATAAGTAATAAAACAATTAATCATGTCAAGAATTACATTTTATTATTTAATCATTAAAACTTTTAACATCAACAGTAGATATTTTCAATCCAACAATTAAGATTCATCCCTATTTATCACAAATTTTAATTTTACAAAAGTAATTGAGAGAAAATTACAAAGCAGATGATAAATTAGCAGAAAAGACATTTGCAACAATGCAAGCTGTTAAAAAGAATTTAAATAGCATATTTATACAAAAAAAATGCGACAGTCTGAACAGTAGTAAACCATGGTCAGTGGTCAGCTGAATGTCATAGAGGAGGATAGAAGAAGGAGGACAAAGAAAAGCCCATAAAAAGCAAGCCTCCAACAGTTGCAACAGAACGCTGTGAAATCTTGGATGCCAGCATACTTCCACCCACCACTGCCACTGACGTACAAATGGTGTGTCCAATGGTAGCTCCTGCAGCAACTCCTACAGCATTTTTATGCGTGGCTAGCTGTGCAAAACGTTAACCAAAACTTATTACCATTCGAACCTACAGCCATAAGCTTGGACCATTATCAACAGCAGAAGCCCTAGCAGTATTCAAAAAACACCTGACACTAGGTATACATATGACTGAAGCAAGCGTTAACATAGCCTGAGCTGAGCAATTAGGAAGATGTGGATCAACCATTAATTGTGAAAAATAAATAAAAAGTGAGCGAGGGTGTGGACGAAAACTGGAGGGATCCATTTTAGCATCTGAAGATAGGCTACATCTTTCTCTTGGGAGCTCAACACTTTCGGCATTCAACAAGCATTCCTTAGACATGTTTGAAATCTTTTTAATTGGCTTTCTATCCTGTTCTGATATATGTGTTTGGTTTTTATCTAAATAATGAAAGCCAAGTGTGGCTAGACACCTATTTCTAGTTCAAGTTCAAAGAACACAACTTTCGGCATTCATCATTTGACAAATGTTCATGAATAAAGGACACAACTTCGACAGATAGAGCGAAATTTGCAGAATAGACAAGAGAGAAAATCTTACAGCAATTGTTGCTATCTGGCTACGATCTCCCCACTCTGCTAAAAATGTCAATATGAATGACTGCACATACACCCATAGGAGTGGAATTAATACCTATACTTTGATTCTTTGAACCTTCACTCTTCAGATAGTAAAGTATAATAGTTCTATGTTGCAATAAGCACTTATAAGATAAGGTTTTTGGGAGAAGATTAAGCTATACCTCCAAATAGATTGGTGTACAGAACCTAGCAAAGAAACGTCTCCAAGTTGTCTTCCCTTGTCCAGCTTCAAGCTTCTCTTCTACCTGAAGTAATCAACCTCAGACTCAGCCATAGTGTACTGTACAAAATAAATTGATATAAATTGCAACCAATTGATCCATAGAGAAGTCTTGTAAACATGAAATACTTGACCAGCTTTGTTGGGAGAATTTAGGTAAAGGAAAACAAAAGAGAATAGTGGAGGTAAGAGAGAAATGATAAACAATAGTATGTGAAGGCATGATATGAGGAATTATCAGAGTAAAATAGCCTTAACAACAACATATCAATAAAAAAGAAAAACAAAACTGAACATTTAAAACCACCAGCATAAATATAATAGAACTGGAGGCATAATAGTGTTACAGAAAAGGATATAAAAAATGAGACTGGAAGTAATCTAAATTTTATAGACAGCTAGGTAGATAAAGCTTCATCTGTAGAGAAGTAAAATCACTAATAAATCAAATTTAAAAATATCAACATACTTCCTCAATTTCTTTCTTCTGGGAAGCTTTTGGATCAGATTTCCATGCAATGTAAAGTAGTCGGAGCCCAAAAAAGGCATAGAGAACTGCAAGAAGTGTTTTTTATTAGATCTATACACAACCTGAAAATAAGTCACGAGTGATTGTGCTTATTTCTACAGGATGCAGGTTAATTACTGCACAATACTCCTTTCAGCTAGGTCCTGTAAATGAGCCATTTCAAGAAGCATTCTTTAGCATGTTTGAGCATGCATTTACCTACTTTATGAATTTCCCAGAAAATACCAATAAATAGGAAGAACAAACATTTAAGGAGAGAAACAGAAACAATAACCTGTAGCTGCACTGTTGGTATGCTTCCTTGATATCAGATTTGGAACAATCCTACCAAGACCAGTTGAAAGTATCTGACAAAGTATGTAATCAGTACGATTAGTAACATCCATCAAAAGAATATTTTTGAGCCCAGAACTTTCAATCCGTGTGCCAAAGCAGGTGCACGACGATTAAAGGAAAAACATAAAACACTTCGTTCTAAGGGGAAGGATAGGATATCAACTTACTGTCATCACAAACAAGGCACTAAGTGCACCCGATAGAACAATCGACTTGGGGTGACGCATAGCCATGAGAGCTGCAATGATGAAAGTTTCATCTCCAATCTGGCACCATACACATTATCATAAGAGAACATCAGAACAGATACAGATTATATAGAACCAAGTCACTTGCCAAAACAAATAACAATTTTCTAGATGAAAGATGATTTCATAGGTAACTTTTGTGTGACTCATGCGGATCAACAGATGAAATCAGTGATGGGAGGTGGTCGGCGAGTTGCGGGTTGCTGGAGGGATCCTTGTTGCATTTTAAAAAAAGAATTAATTGTGTGTATTAATTTGAGCTGGATAACTATTATTCTATTTTGTTATGTTTTAAGTTGAGTTTCATTTCCTGGTCATTTAATAAGTGGGATATTTTGTAATTGGGACTGCTATCCTTTCTACTTATTGGATTGACTGCCGGAGGAAAATGCAAGAAATTATTCCCAACAACTCTATTTCCTCTTTTCTCTATTCAGATTTTTCTCTCTCACATTCTTCCTCATCCTGTCTAATTCTTCTCTCCCATTCACATTATTACAATCTCTGCTCATTTCTCTCAACAAGTTGATTACCCATAAAAAAATATTACCTTTATACGTTGTTCTAAAATCCAGTTCATATCATATACAAGATGGAAATCACATAAAATTGGAGGACGTAACAGTAACAAGGGCTTCACAGTTAGAGTTAGCCATTTAACATGTTTAACAAAAAACAGAGATGATCCAATCATCAAACTATAAACAAGGCCCAAGATGACAAATCCCAGGCTACAGCAAAGGCCAACAAGTCGATGTGGAAGAGAAAATTAACAATTTAAATAAGACAAATCTAGCAAAAAATGATGCTATAAAAAAGGGCCAACTAACCTCACTGACAAGTATCATGGATAAACTTGCAAAGAAACCATCAAAAAGTCCAAGACCAGAGTCCAAATCTGCTCCAAGATTAACAGAACCTGTCCAGTCTTGATTTTGTTTAGTGACACCACTATTGATTTTTTCCATAAAAACCTGTCAGTGGATTCAACAAATGATTGAACTCGACAAAGATGCAGTCACTACACTAAATAAATACATCTAGAGCTAGCGTAGACAAACTTCAATAAGATTCCCAATGAAATTGAACGGCACAAAATAAAAAATGTAAAAGCTTTAAACTGCAAAAGAAAAAACCTGACTGTAAATAACTTTGTAACCATGCAATATAATCAAGCTTCTTTACAATTATAAAAATGAACTCCTTTATGATGCATTACTGCTAGGATATGTTAGCGTCACTCCTCTCCTCCTTATAAAATCCTCTTCATAAATCCGCTTATAAGGAGAGGGATGCTTTAGAATATATCCAAATCAATATTACTCGTATAACAAGAAATACTCACTTTACTACGCCGGCCCAAATCTTTAGTAGCAGCATTCGACTTTTCATCTTCAATCTCCTAAAACAAGTTCAAGCATCAGAATCAAATAATGCACAATCAGGTAGTAATTAAATAGCAAAAAAAAAAAAATGTACCTTGGCGGAAATTAGAGGGAGGGAGAGGGATAGGCATAGGAGAAATGCGAAGCAAACGAAGTAACGAAATGATCTCCCTTGAAATTTGTACGATGGGTACCGATTCCCCATGTTTATCTGCGTCGGCGTTTGGATTGGATTTGATGAATGAGTATCAGAGCTCCCAGCTAAGGAACTCTGGGAACACGTAATCAAGTGGAGCGGAAGTCGATTGCAGATTGGGATCTACGCCATGGGCGATAGGGAGAGAAACTCGCTCGCTCCAATTTTCAGTAAAAGTCTCTCTGAAATCTGAATCATTACAAAAATCTACATTTTGCTTTAGTTTGACGTAATTGGAACTCAGCACTGCAGGCCATGCTGTGGAAGAAAACGGCGACGTTTTGCTCCATGTCCAGCTAACTTTTTCATTACTTTAATTAATTTTCATAATAATATAATATTTAATTAATCAAATAATTATACTTCACAAATATGTTTACATTTTTTGTATTTTCCAATTAGAAATAAAAGAACAAAACAAGAATTGAGACTAGATGATACAACATTTTTAACCTTAAGTAGTAATAAAACAATTAAATTTGATTACACAAAAGTTGCTTAAATAACTAAAAAATAGGAAAATAAAGGAAAAAAACTAAAACAAAAAAATAATACTGAAGTGTCGTCGTTTATAAATAATTAAAACAATAAAATCATTAAATAAATTTCGTAAAAATAAGGGAAACTATCAGTTACATCAAACAATGTTAATAAACTACTATAAAAGTATGGTGAATTAGACACTAATGTTTGATTATGTTATTAAAAATACCATCCGCTATGAAGAACATCTTAATATTAGGGATGTCAATTTAGCCCGAAATTCACGGATTGGCCCGATTAATCCGAGCCAAAATGCTGGTTTTTTGGCCAGAAAAATTTTAGCCCGGGACCGAATAACCCGAGGCCCGATAGGGTTGAGCCCGAAACCCGATGGGTTGGCCCGATTAACCCGATTGTTATTTTTATTAATATATTTTTCATAATTATAGTACTAAAATCTACTTCTAATATTTAAAATTATATTTATTAATTAAGTTTTAAGTTATATAATTGTATTTGTTTAAAGAGGAGATGACTCTCTGGACGAGATCGGTCCGGGGGGAATGTTGGGAGAAGGTGGCCAGAAAGAGCCTGACCTTCAGTTTGAGGTCTTCGACCCGCTCGTCAACGGGCGCGGGATCCCCATCGCCGATGGGGGGGTTACCTCTTGCGCCTCGGAAGAGGCGTTCTGTGGTCTTCTTCCAGACGGCCCCGCTTGCTCCACGACCGTAGTCTGGGCTTGCCCAGCCACGGGAATCGAACTGACTTCTTGTTCTCCACAGTTTTCAAATAGTATTCAATACATAGTTTAGTTTATTTATTTATGAAGTTAAATGTATTCAAATATTGATAAAATAAAAAATATTATATTTTTAATAGATAAATTAATCATTATATAAAGATTTGTGATGTATTTTGCATTTTTGTAAGAGATAAATAATATTTTGCTTATTTTTCAATATTTAAAATATTAAAATAATGAAAATATATTTAAAATAAAAAATAATTAATAAATTCATTAGCCTGACGGGCTAGCCCGAAACCAATGGGTTAGGGTCAAGATTTTTTAACGCAAAAAAATTTCAGTCCGATTTGACCCGGACTGATTAACCGCAGCCCGATAGGGCTAGCCCGAAACCCGACGGGTTAGCCCGATTGACATCCTTACTTAATATGTCTTTATCATAAAATTATACCAAAATATTTAATACTGTCAATTAAAATTAACTTCATCGTAAACGGAGTTAAAATCTTGATTAATTTAAATATTTGATTATGTCATGTGTAAGAGCCATATATAAGCTAACATACGACTCATTGAAATTTTAACTGTGTTTGATGAAGACTTGTTAACTGGATGAATGGTGTATGATTATTCAACAACATAAATAGACAGGAGATTTGCTGAATTCAAGAGAGCTGTGAAGTTCATTTTTTTTAGCTACATGACCGTTGGAAAATTATAGTTATATGTATTGGTTGAAACTAAATTGTGAAGTAGCATATCGATTAGAAATCTGACGAGCTAGTTTTTTCATTTACTTCATTGTTGATGCTCAATAATTTGGAGATTACTCTTTTTAAGAATACTAAATTGAAATGCTATGAAGTAATAAATGTGCAATAAAAGAATAAGAACAAACTGTAATTGTAGAGCTGAATTGCTTGTATTGCTTTAAATGCTGTAGTAATTGCTTATTTAATGTGTGGTTTTACAATAAATGAGGATCATATTTATAGGAACCCAATCGAGCTAAACGACCCTTGGCTAGCAGATGCAACGCTTCGGGCGAACTGATGTTTTGAATGGTCGCATCCTCTGCGTTGAGCTGTCTTAGTTGATACCTCATTAAGTACATAGCTCGAGCTCTCAGCTCGAATGAACTAGTCTTTCGTGCTTGATATAATGTTCCGCGAGGTGAAGCTCTTTAGTTGAGAAGTTTGTTCGAAGGGTAGCTCGGCAAATAAGGAGCTCGGTCAATTATGAGGTTGAGCTCGGAATTTGTCTTCACTTTGAGCATTCTTGTCTCGAATTATTTGCTTCCCACTTCTTCTTCTTGGGCTTTTTGTCTCGTTGGACTCCAAAATGGGCTTGCTCATTTTTGGGTCATAACAATAGCCCCCCGGCTCTCGTCCGAACTTCTTAGAGTAGGACGAAGCCGAAGTGCTTGATCTCGACCTTAAGTAATGTATTGTCCTGCACAACACCAAAGAAGCAGCAATTTTTCTTCCCTACCCCGAATTATATTCGAGGATGTTCAGGAGATAGAATTATTCTCGTATCGCGAGTTATGACTCGGCGAACGTTTTACGAACTTTTTTAATTCAGGCGTATCTGCGAAGCTCATGGTTCGACTTACGATTATCCCTAGTTCGCGGTTGGCTAAACCCGACATATTCTACAAATGATGCCCCTTGCAGCTTTTGAAAATGACAAGTGATTTCTCACGAGTCAATCGAGGAGCGACCTCGAACCCATGGGTATGCTATGCCGAAATTGACCCTGGCTGTTTACTGGGTCGATTGGTTCGGCTTTATAGCCTTCAAGAAATCTTATCAGATGGGAGCTCTTTTTGACCTCGGCATCCTAAGATTCTTGGAATTTTAGATGGCTAACCCGGCCAAGGGCTTAATTGCCTAATTTTTTTTAAAGAGCTCGGAATTTGAGCTTTCTGAGTTCGAGCTCGGTTGAAATGTTCAATTTAATTAGGATATATTTACCTCGAACATATTTAGCTCGAATTATATATTTTTTACCGCCTAAAAATGATTGAAATTCCTCGAGGCGGGATCGATTTTTTTTTTTTGAAATTAGAATTTTTGGCACGTGTCAAGCGCTTACTGGGGGAGCTCGAAGGTCGTGCACGAGTTTCTAGAATAATCCCTCTATAAATAGCTTAAGCTGAATCATTCTCAGTTTTTACTTTTACCTTTCGCACCTCGGACTTTCACCTCGGAACAGAACTTCAGCCGAACTTTTCATTGCTCGACCTTGGGGTTAGTATATAACTACAAACTTTGAACTTCTCTTTTTTATAAAAAATGAGTTCTAGCAATAGCTCGAGCGGTAGCAGTGGTAGCTCGTATTATAGTTCTGAATCCGAGGTTAGCAGTAGGTTAATTGAGAATATTTTTGCGGAGAATCCTGATACCGAAATCGAGGCCGAACTGAATCTCGAAGCCCCCAGGCATTCGAATAGGATAGAAAACAACCCTGAAAATGTCGAGGTCGAAGATCAACACTCCTCTTTTGGTCTTTCCTTAGAGTGCTCCTCTGGTTTATCCCCGACGTTTTTCCTCCATTATACGACCGAGGTATTGTTGGTACTTTGAAATTAATTCCATCGGACCTCGACAGTATAAAACTTGATGGATCTTCACCCTTCATGGGTTATCAAATAGGTTAAATGCAATAGCTCCTGATTCCGACCAACGAGCCCATCGTCCACCACTTGGTTTCTTGGCCTTTTCAGCTCAAACATTTGAGTTCGGTATCCGCCTTCCTCTTCATCCTTTTTCCATAAGTATTTTAGAATACTACAACCTAGCTCCCATACAGCTCTCCCCCATTGCATGGTGCCACATGCTCGGCACATATCTGCTTTTCCGAGATGCTGGGTTGGAAGAACCAACCCTAACCGAATGGAATGATTCATATAACTTAATCACTATGAAAGGAGAGTCGTATTATTACTTTTCGAAGCGTTCACATCACCCATACCCCATGATTACGGGAACGAAGTCGAATTCAAAGAAGTGGATTCAAGAATTCTTCTTCGTCCAAATTCCCAATGATTTTCCCGAGCTGAGTGGGGTGCTCCGTACTCCGAATAGTACGTGTTTTGCATTCTTTTCTCGAGCTCGAGTCTTGCTTCTTATTACTTATTATTCCTCTATTTTAATTTTTGCAGGGCATAAACGAGAGAATATCCCAGAGTTCAGATCGAACCGGATCCAGAGAGCTTTCAGCTATTCGGTTCGGGATTTTGAAACCCTCCGTCAACATCGAACTCTAAGTATTGAAGGTATTGACGATCCAATGGAGCGCCTTACTCCCGACGAGCTGATCAAGTTCCAGGAGGAGCAACAGAGCAAGAAGAAGGGGAGGAAAAGGAAGACCCAAGTTCCCAAGGGACAAGGTCCGAGCTCGGCCGCACCCAAGGGGCGGACTTCGGGCGATGGCACATCTGGTGCCAAGGCTACTCCCCCCGGACAAACTCCCACTCCCGAGACTCGAAAGAGAGGAAGGGGTGAGGAGTCTGCTGAGACTCTGGAGGATCGTCCTCTCGTCCGGCGAACGAAGAAGGATAAATAGACGGTTGCCCCGGACGAGAAAGACATCTATGACCTAACCGCGGGGGAGGGCGAGCTGGCCCTGGTACATCGGCCGGGGAAGGAGACCGAAGCCGACCTGGAGACCCCGGCCTACAAAGAGGCTCGGTTGAAAGCAATTGAGACATTCCATGCCTTCGCCGATACAATTTTCAAGGGTCCTCCATGGCCAATTAAGTCCCCAGCTGGAGTTCGATTTTTTGATAATGCCCAGATGTGCCTGATGGTAAGTTCCTCTGATCCGTGGTTTGGCTATTAGGTCGTATTCTTTGACTGTTTACTTACATCTGTTTTATTTTTATGCGCTTATCAGGGTCTCTGCGGCATGGCAGAAGACTACAATGAATGCTTCCGAACCCTTCAAGGCAATCGCAAAGACCTCATCAAGGTCGAGAGGGACAGGGACGAGGTCCTCAAAGAGAGGGATCATCTTGTAACCGAGCTGTCGGTTGCCACTGCGGAGCTTAAGGCTTCGCAGTACTTGGTCGAGAAATTGACCAAGGACCGACAGTCGGCCGCCAAAGAGCTGGCCCATTTTAGGGATCGCACCGGCAAACTCTCTGAGGACCTCCAGGCCGAGGTGCAGGCCAGGAAGGAGGTTGAGGTTGAATTGAGGTCAGAATTGGATCGGGTCAAGGGTAAGCTCGCCTCAGTTCGAGATTCGGGTGAAGGCTTGAACTTTACTCGGCTGCTTTCGACTCCCGCTGGCGCAACCACATTCAAAATGATGGAAGATCTCATCCGAAGGAAGGTCAGGTCTGCAATTTCTACCCAGCATCCAGAGCTCGACGTGGGGTTTATCTATTCGACCCCGGCTGCTTCCGAGGATGAGGAGGAAGAAGAAGATCAAAATCCAAATGATGAGTCCTTCTCGAAACAGCTGAAGGATAGCCTCCGTCATGACAAGCAGCCCGAGTTAGAGCAGACAAATCTTGATAATCAGCAGAACCCAGATCTTGATCAAACCGGCTCCAATTCGACCTCTAAAAAACCAAATTGAACTTGCACAACTTTTAATTTTGTAAGGATATCGTTCCCTTAATGAAGCATCCTTCTTTTTCTCTTAATTGCTGTTTATATATATATTTTTTTTATTTTGATAGTTCGAACAAAACGATTAACTATGAGAAGCTTGAAATATAAAAGATAATCGATTTTGAGTGGCCCGATGAAACTTAATTTGCAAAAGAAAGACTTTATTTATTGATATACTGAGGCCCGAATCAATCGGACGAGACTCAAATTGATTTTACTACAACTCGACCAGCTCGAACTAGTGATACAAATTGTAATCTATTTTTGCAACTAGAATGCTTTCTCGAGCTCAAGCTAATCCTTTGAAGATCATTAGAAATAATACTTTTTCAAGTATTTGATGTTCCATGCATTCGGAATGTCCTTTCCTTCGGGAGTTTTTAGTCGGTAGGCTCCATTTCCAACGATCGAGCTGATTATATAAGGTCCTTCCCAGTTCGGTCCAAGTTTTCCTGAATTGAGCTCTTGTGTATTTTGGAAAACTTGTATTAGAACCCAATCTCCTACTCGGAATGCTCTTAGTCGAACTGACTTATTGTAGAATCTTTCCACTCTTCTTTGGTTTTTCATCATTTGGCTAGATGCCTCCATTCTTTGCTCGTCTAACAATTTTAGAGATTCGAAGAGTTTCTTTTGATTCTGTTCTTCGTCAAACAGCTCGACTCGTGGGCTTCTCTGGATAACCTTGACTGGTGATACTGCATCGACCCCGTATGCCAAGGAAAATGGAGTTTCGCCCGTAGCAGTCTTGAATGTAGTTCGGTATGCCCATAATACTGCTGGGAGCTCCTCGACCCATGCTGACTTTCTGGCTGTTAGCTTTCTTTTCAAGATGTTGATGATGGTCTTGTTAGAAGATTCAGCTAGTCCATTTGCCTCTGGGTACCTTGGTGTAGAAAATACTAGACGAGCTCCAAGGGTTTCGCAATATTCTTTAAAATTTTTGCTTGTAAACTGTCGTCCATTATCTGTGATTATTTCCCGAGGTAGCCCTAAACGACATACTATATTTCTCCACACAAAGTTTATCATTTCAGTATCTCGTTCTCTAGACAACGGCTCGGCCTCGACCCATTTAGTGAACGAATCGGTGGCCACCACGAGATATTCTTTTTGCCCTGGAGCTTTAGGTAGTTTTCCCACAATGTCAATTCCCCATCGACAGAATGGCCATGCTGGAGTGTTCGAGTGAAGTGGCTCGGCATGTAAGTGTGTTGAATTTGCAAATCTTTGGCAACTATCACATTTTCGAACTACTTCCTCGGCATCCTTTTTAAGTGTAGACCAATAAAATCCTGCCATTATGGTTTTGTGGGTTAAGCTTCTAGATCCTGAGTGATTCCCGCAACTACCGGAATGCACCTCGGTTAAAATCGGAATACTATCTTCTTTGGACACGCATTTTAGTAGAGGTCCTTGGAAAGATCTTCGGTAGAGTTGCTGATCTATTAGGGTAAAACGAGCTGCTCTTCGAATTAGCCGAGCGGCCTCGGCCTTAGATTGTGGTAGAGCTCCGATGGTTAGATATTCCACAATTGGATTCATCCATGAATTTTGTTCGTTATTAACTGGACAAATTTCCATTAGCTCGTACTCCCGGTCTCGAGTTGCTGGCCAAAGTGCCACGGTTAATGGGATAGTTCGAGTTCCTCCAGAACTTGCAGCTGCTGCTAGGTTAGCTAGAGCGTCTGCGTGCGAATTTTCTTCCCGAGGTATGTGGGAGACCTCTACTTTTTCGAATTTTGACTCGAGCTCTTTAGCTATCTCATGGTAGGCTTGCATTCTGGCATCCCTTGCTTGAAATTCACCCCGGACTTGATTTACCACCAACTGTGAGTCTGACTCGATTTTTAGCCTTTTTACTTTTAGGTCGAGGGCCAGTTGGAGACCGGCGATGAGTGCCTCGTATTCGGCTATATTGTTTGTAGTCCGGAATTCAAAATGGATAGCTCTCTCAATTATCCACCTTTCAGGGGATATGAGTAATATCCCTGCTCCACTCCCCCTAGAATTACTGGAGCCATCGATACATAGGGTCCAGAATTCTAAATTATCTGATGTTGGACCGAGCTCGACCTCGGCGAGTAGTTGGAGCTCGGGAGTGTAATCCGCAATAAAGTCCGCCAAGATTTGTGACTTGATGGTGCTTCGTGGTTCGAACTTAAGACCATAGCCCCCGAGCTCGATTGCCCACTTCATCATTCGCCCAGATAGATCAGGTTTGGATAGAATGTGCCTGATAGGAAACGAGGACACCACTTTTATCGGGTGTGATTCGAAGTAGGGCCTTAATTTTCTTGATGCCATTACAAGTGCCAAGACGAGCTTTTCGAGGGCCGAATATCTTGTCTCTGTATCCAATAGAGTTCGGCTCACGTAGTAGATTGGGTGTTGATTTCCATCTACTTCTCGTACCAATACTGCACTGACAGCTTTCTCCGAGACGGCCATGTATAGTTGTAATTCCTCATTGGGCTCGGCTTTAGTTATTACTGGTGGAGTTGTTAAATATTGCTTTAGCAAGGTGAGTGCCTCGTCACATTCTCTTGTCCATTCGAACTTCTTTGACTTTTTAAGGAGAGAAAAGAACGAGCTGGTTCTATCGGAGTATCTTGCTATAAATCTGCTCACTGCTGCAAGTTTTCCGATCATCCTCTGTATATCCTTAACGCTCTTGGGGGGTTGGATATTTTGGATAGCTCGGATCTGTACTGGGTCGGCCTCGATTCCCCTTCGACTTACTATATAGCCGAGGAATTTTCCCGAAGTGACTCCGAACGTGCATTTGGCTGGATTCAACCTCATATTGAATTTTTGTAATATCTCAAAGGTCTCGGCCAAATGCTGTAGATGCTCCTCGAAACTATTCGATTTTACCAGAATGTCGTCGATATAGACCTCCATGGTTCGGCCAATTTTATGCTCGAACATCCGGTTCATTAGTCGTTGATAGGTCGACCCCGCATTTTTCAAGCCGAACGGAATGACTTTGTAACAATAAATTCCTTGATTAGTCATGAAGGTTGTTTTCTCTTCGTCCGGTGGGTACATTTTAATCTGGTTATAAACCGAGAAGGCATCCATAAAGCTCATGATATCGAACCCGGCGGTTGCATCGACGAGCCGTCGATGTGCGGAAGTGGGAAAGGATCTTTCGGGCATGCCTTATTCAGGTCGGTGTAATCTACGCATACTCGATTTTCCCCATTTTTTTCTTCACTACGACCACATTTGCAAGCCACTCGGGGTATTTTACTTCCCGGATAAAACCAACTTTTAATTAGTTTCGAACTTCTTCGACAATGGCTTCATTTCTTTCCGGAGCAAATCGTCTTCTTTTTTGTCTTACTGGCCTATGACTTGGGTTGACTCGGAGCCGATGACATATGACCGAGGGGTCAATTCCTGGCATATCTTCGTGGGAGAATGTAAAATCTCCTCGATTTTGAGTCAGTAGCTCTCGCAGCTCGGTATTTTGAGTTTCGGACAACCTTTCTCCGACGAAGGTTGTTCGAGCTGCGTTTTGTGGATCTACTCTAACTTCCGAGCTGCTTTCCACTGGTTCGGACTCCACCATGCGTACAGTCCGAAGTGTTACCTCATAGCAGCTCCGTGATGCTAATTGATCTCCTCGGATAGCTCGGACCCCCCATGGTGTTGGGAAATTGATCATTTGGTGGTAAGATGAGGGGACGACCTTCATTGCGTGAATCCAAGGTCGGCCGATTAACACGTTATATGCCGAGGGGGCATCTACCACTTGAAAACGTGTTGCCAAGTTTACTCCTTCGGCGAAAACTGGGAGGTCGACCTCGCCAAGGGAGTTTAGTCTCTCACCGCTGAATCCAACCAAGGTGATTGGATTTTCTATAATATTTTTGTCCGAGATCCCCATTCCTCGGAGGGTTCGGAGGAAAATTATATTCGAGGATGCCCCAGTGTCAACGAGAATTCTCTTTACTTGACAATTTGCTATCATGAGTGAGATAACGAGGGCGTCATCGTGGGGGTGCCGAGCTTCGGCTTCGTCCTCAGCTCCAAAGCATATTTCATATGGTGAGGTTTCAATCTGATGCACAGATTGATTTCTTAGTTCCCTGCAATGCCTTTTTGCGGCATTTCGCGAAGATCCGGCCATGGACGAGCCCCCAGTAAGGACATTGATGACCCTCTGAACTTCGGGTTGCTTTGGCTCCTCGGGGAGAGGTTGCTTGTTTGCTCCTGTTGCCGGAGTTTGGTTTTCCCGAACTCCTCCAGGGTTTTTCTTATTTCTTGTCCAGACTCTTGTTTTGTTCGAGGTCTTTGGGCAAGTTAACAACCCTTCGGCTAGGAGTCGGTCTATCTCTCTTTTCAGATCCCGGTAGTCATCAGTCCGATGACCATGGTCCTGGTGGAATTCGCAATAAAGCGAAGTATCGCGAAACTCAGGTCGAGCTCGCATTTTTCTTGGCCAATTGACCAAATTACCTATCTTACACATCTCCCGAACTGCTGTTCGGGGAGATATCTTTTGCTCGGTCTGGGGGGCTTCCAATACTACCTTCATCCCCTGTTTAGATGATTCTGCTCGAGCAGGGTAGGGCTGGTATCGGCTGCTCGTTCGTATTGTTTCTTGCTTTCTTTCAACATGGTCGGTTGATTGTTTGCCGTTGTTTCTTCGGCCGAAGTTTCTTCCTCGACTTCTTGCCGGATTCGTGCTTCGGCTCGAGCTAATACTTCGGTCATGCTCGAGCAAGGATACTTAACTAGTTTCCAGAAGAGGCCGGAGTTTCGGCGAAGCCCCTTCTTGAACGCTGATACTGCCGTTTCTTCTAAGCAGTTAGGTATAGTCACTTTTACCGAATTAAATCTCTTCAAGAAGTCTTGAAGAGACTCATTCTCCCTTTGGTTGATTGAATAGAGGTCGTCCGACCTTCGCGGAGCTCTCCTGCTACTCGAGAAATGCTGTACGAAAGATTCGTGCAGCTCGGCAAATGATGATATTGAGCCCGATTTCAAATGCATATACCATTGCATGGCCGGACCCTCCATGCATGCTCCGAAACTTCTACACATGCAAGCTTCTCGCTGTTGTTCGGGAATAACCGCCGTTTGCATCTTCATTTTATACAGAGTGATAAATTCATCCGGGTCGGTTTTTCCGTCATATTCCTTGATTGTTGGCATTGTGAAACGGGATGAGAGTTGGACAGACGAAATCCTTCGAGTGAAGGGAGAGTCTGCATAACTTTCAAGTGGTATGTTAGTTGGAGGAGCAGGGGCTCCAGGGATTAGGGCCATGAATTTCTGCATCTGCTCAAGCTGCTTCTCGAGTAAGCGGATCTTGCCCTCCGAGCTACTGTCGTCGGAGGGAGCCCAACTGCTCTCCGGTTCCGTGGGACCTCGGGAGCTTGCTTGCTCATGTTCTGTCCGAGGAACTCTCTCCTCGGACTGTGTATTGCTCTGGCCATCATTGTTTATCAGGGCCAGCTGTCGTCGTAGGTTCTCGGCCTCCAGGGTTATTCGACGATTTTCTTCCTGGAGGTTTCAGAAGTTCTCTTCTCGCCTTTTGAGTTCGGCCTCGAACTCAGCTGCGCTTCGGAACACTCCGTGTCCGAGCTGATCATTGTTATTATTGCTGTTTCCTTCCATATTCTATTCAATCTTTCTTTCTTAAGAGGCCCTCCTTCTAGCGCAAGTTGTTGATGCTCAATAATTTGGAGATTACTTTTTCTAAGAATACTAAATTGAAATGCTATGAAGTAATAAATGTGCAATAAAAGAATAAGAACAAACTGTAATTGTAGAGCTGAATTGCTTATATTGCTTTAAATGCTGTAGTAATTGCTTATTTAATGTGTGTTTTTACAATAAATGAGGATCCTATTTATAGGAACCCAATCGAGCTAAACGACCCTTGGCTAGCAGATGCAACGCTTCGGGCGAACTGATGTTTTGAATGGTCGCATCCTCTGCGTTGAGCTGTCTTAGTTGATACCTCATTAAGTACATAGCTCGAGCTCTCAGCTCGAATGAACTAGTCTTTCGTGCTTGATATAATGTTCCGCGAGGTGAAGCTCTTTAGTTGAGAAGTTTGTTCGAAGGGTAGCTCGGCAAATAAGGAGCTCGGTCAATTATGAGGTTGAGCTCGGAATTTGTCTTCACTTTGAGTATTTTTGTCTCGAATTATTTGCTTCACACTTCTTCTTCTTGGCCTTTTTGTCTCGTTGGACTCCAAAATGGGCTTGCTCATTTTTGGGTCATAACATTCATTAAACAGAGAACATTACATTATATAGAGAGCTGAACAATGGATCTTGAAATATGTCCAAAGCTATACTTATCATGCACTACTTCACAAGCAAGACATTAAAAAACATACTTCTGTTTTACAATAACAAAAGAATTAAAGCTGTAACTTTTTATTTTGATGTGCAACATAGGTGATAGATGTACTATTTCCTTTTTCCTATGAGCTTCCGAACTCTTTGAACAATGGCTAGAGGATGCTGACTGGATTTCCATGCTAACGGTGGTGGTCTCCGATGTGTACGACCGAATTTGTGGACGACTCAGGTATAATTTTGAGAGACCCTCTATGGATATTGATGTGATGAGATCGCTCGAATGAGGCCACATGGCTTGTGATCTTTCGACGAGAGGTCACGGGTATGTGATCCTTCAACGAGAAACATTGGTATGTAGTCCTTTTGTTTGAGAAGAGGATTATTGTTATTAGCAAATGCATTGTCCCATATTAGAAAAATAAAGAAAGAAATTTCTTAGTATATAAGAATCCACATTACTCAATCAGTTTGACACATTTTGGAAAATACCCCAAAACAAAATAGCTCTTGATCAACTCAAAATAGACAATAAAGTAATTGCAGTCTCAACAAGTGGCACCATCTGTAGGAGATCATTTTTGCTGCAGAAGCTACAAAGTTCAAACTCAAGATCTTTATTTTCTTGAGTTCGGGTAGAAGAGTTTGTGGATCGTTATCAAAGGAAATCTTGTTTGAGGATTAAAGAAAGAAAGTATCAACTGGCACGATATCGATCTCGAAGTTCGATATAAAGAAAGTGATGAAGGTTTTGCAGGAGAGACTAAGGAAAAAAAGAAGAAGAAATTAACGAATAAGGCACACAAGACACTTGTATTATGTCTTGGAAACAAAGTTTTGAAAGAAGTACTCATGAAGAGGGTGCAACAATTGCGTGGAATAAATAAGAATGTCTGTATATTACCAAGTCGTTAGCCAGCAGACTTTACATAAAAGTAAAGGCTCTATACTCGTAAGCATTGTTGTAAAATACGATTTATTAAGTCTACTTAGGTTCTGCCCATATGCTAGCGGCTGTGGACCACCCCGAAAACCCTTTATACAACTCTATTGTATGTTTCTGAAATTATACGACGATTAGGTGGCTGCCTACACGGCTATGTGGCTTAGGCGCCGCGATTATATGGGCAATACAGATTTCTATACCAGTTAGACGAGTTTGTACGGTAATTTAAAAAAAATTTGTAAAAATTTGTAAAAACATAAATAATTTCCTTTGCACGTGACTGCATTTATTAAAATCCTATGACAATATTTTTAATCTTCTCAATTTGTATTCAATTGAAGTGTGAATACTAAGACCATACTTGACACTCTCCACACTCATGAAAGAAAGAACACCTAGTCCTCCCAAGAAATAGTGACAATGGACTCACACTCGGCTGTCTTATTCAATATAAGGCAGCCCATCACTATGCATGCTTTTTTTACATTCACACTCTACTCTAATACAAGTACAAACGAACTGCTCTTCAATGTGTGTGTGTAGACTCTTGGCAGCAGTGAGCTGTCCTCCTCCAGCATTACCAAAAATCCACAATCCAATTTTTTTATTTCTTTTTCCATTTTCTCAAAGGGGAAACAAAAAAGGAAATGAAAAATGAAAGATGTGGAAATGCAGAATCGATTTCCTAATATATAAAGCCTCCTTCTTGACAGTTGAATTCCATTAAACCCCACCTTTCCCTCTTCCTATCCATTCCGAACTACTCTATTTATTAGAGACGGATGGGCAATTAACATCCCCAATCACTTTATTACACTCACAAATATCTCATTTGAAGAATCCTCCTTCATTTTTAATTTTGCAAAACCAACGTTTCCATTCTATTGAATTCATAAAATAATCTCTGAGATGCGCGCAGTTGTTACTGGGGTGTTTTTGTCCGTCTTCTTTGTGCTATTAACCTGCATCCGATTCTCCCATGTTTGTCTCAGCGTAGATCCCATCTCATCTTACTGAGAAAAATTGAATCTTTATTGAAAAGGGGTTGTTGATTTTTCAGGCGACGGAGGAGATGATGCCGGTGGTGGAGGCGGGAAAGGCAGAGATGATAATGACGGTAAACGACAGCCGGAGGAAGCTGGGGAGCTTTCAGATATGCGCTCTGTGCACTTGCTGTGGCGGCGGAAGCAAAAACTACTGTTTGGCAACTCCTTGTTGCTATTCAATCAACTGCAACATCCCAAATAGACCCTTTGGCTTTTGCTCCTTCACTCCCAAAACCTGCAATTGCTTTGGATGCCATGTCTAGATTCGCAATTTCGTAGACGTGGGAACATTTGATTTTTTGTTTTTGTTTTTTGTTTTCCTTTTAAGGGTAGCTGCTGCAGTAATTGTTTGTTAGATATTTGCTATGGAGGACAGCTACTTCCAGAGAGAGAGAGAGGGGCAGGGCAGGGGGAGGGGGAGACAAGTAGCAGAAGCTCAGCTGGATGCAGCAGCGGTGGCATCGCGATTACCGGTAATCTTCACTTGTTTAGATTAATTAATGGAATATTATTTAGAGTGAGGAAAATGGGAAAGTAAGTGTTCAAAGATAATGAGTGCAGAACATAACTATGTGGAATTATTATTGCTATTGTTTTATTATTATTATTATTAATCAATGAAATGAAATAATATTGATAGAGAATGGGAAAAATGCGAGCAGCAGTGGAATTGTATTATATTAATTTTATTTATTAATATAACAAAAATGATTGTCATTGAAACTCAAAATATCCGAGTCCAAAAGGAGCTCTGCCCCTGCCCCCGGTGCTCTTCCTCCGGGTACGGGTCGACCCAACACTTGTCCGATCCGGCTGCTTTCTTCCACCTCCTCCTGAACACCTTGTACTCGTTGTACGACTGTTTCCTCACCTAATTTAATTTCAACACCACCACCGCAACCGATTCAAAGCTGCACCATTCATCAATATTGCTTAAAAATCTTTCAACTTACTGCAAGTCTTTGGTCGATTCCACTGGACTGGGATTTTTCCTACAATCAACCATTATATTCTATTCTCAGCCTCACTCTAATAAATATGATTGTTCTGTATGTATGTACGTACCTTTTTCAGCACCATTTTTCCTTTGGATGATACTTTAGCCTGTATCAGAATATGACCAGACCACAGACAGATATTTATAACATTAACATATAACTGAAGCAAACAGGTACCTTACCTTATCAGGTCCCCCTAGAGTTGGGAGGCCATAGTGAACAACATATTCCGTATCCACGACTCCTATATTTTTTGTCCGCTCGCCCTATGCATGATGCAACCCATGTCAGTATGTTCGGAAAATCTTAGAAATTAGAAATGTATAAGAAACTACCTACCTGTGCACAATAACCAAGCCGCATGTCTAGTCCCCAAGCATGTATCAAATCATTCTGCATAATATATACACAGCTGTCACTGCACATCCATTCATTAACCCATAGGGATAGATAGATAGATATATACCTGGATCATATACCACACACAACGCCAGGCAGCTTTTGAGAATACGGGGGCCATCACTTCTATCCACCTACCAAGTAATTTATCTCCATCACCAATCCATGACAATTCACTTAAAACCACAAAGTAAATAAGATTAGTCCGGTTGTTTAACTCTAAACTCTACCCTGTGCAAGGAGGACCAGTGCTTTTATCATCGCATTGAATACCCTTACCATCGTGTTTATAAGCCCTCCTGCAACAATATATATATAACTTCAATTAGTCTTCCTTTTAAGCATTGGTTTTTAATCCATGGAGACAACAGAGCAAACAGAAGCTTGATCATTTTGACATCAAAGAGCAGAAGTCGGCTAACTTATCCTTGAACTTAAAACTAGGTAATAACCATCGATGCAGCAAACTAAAGCTCTCACCTCAAGTGTGCATCAAAAAACAAGTTTGACTACTTCAAATATAGACTTAAACAGACTCAGGAAATGTTTTGGTTTCCATGTAGCCACTCACATCATTGTTCATCTTAGGAAAATTCACTACAGGCTACAGAATATTTACTGCTAAGCAGTAAGCGCCTTATTATATTTTCAAGGCATTCGAATATTCAGCAATTCTATACAATATTTTCCTTCTGCTATTCTGGTTTCAGTAATATCCAGGAACTGACTAGTGCAAATCCCTTTACAGAATAACCAAATATCTACTGGTCTTGACAACACCACGAGCAAGAATAAAATTTGAACTAACCTGTGTACTTTTGTTCTCCCCGACCGAGCTGTGATAAGATGGTGCAACTCAGATTTTTCAATGTCAAGTGCTGGTTGTGATATCTCAAAACCTTCATCTTTGACAATTGATAGATAACTAAAAAAATAAGATATGAACATTAGTAATGCTCATATTTAAAACTATAGTTCAAGCAGTTTGCATATGCTTGTATTGTTCCAGATAAAAAAGAACAAAGAAATCAATTAGTTCATATTTTTGAGAGGGAACAACAATTTAAGTAGGTGTAACTGGATTCTGGATGATTATAGAATGAAAAGAGGGCGGATCACAAGAAATAAACTCCAAGTAAGAATTAAATTAGGCATATAAGGACAGATGAAATTAAAATTATTAGGGCTTTGCTTACTGGGCAGGATGAAAGTTTTCAACACCAATATCTTCATCCCACAAGAAAATATAATTGTACTCTGCTACAATATCTGGATGTAAGAATCGCTTTGCAAACCACCTGTCATGATACATTATCAGAGTTTTTAACAAAACTTAAGCTGGCAACGAACCATCATGTGAAGTATCTTCAAGAAAAATGTGATTACGCTTTCAGAAATTCATTGATTAGATAAGCAGCAAGTGATAAATACCAATTCCTTGGCTAAACAGTGGAGAATTGAATGAGAAAAAATACAAGATAGCTTGATATCTGTTGCTCATACCATTTAGTTTGATTATCAGCTGATACATGTATGACACTGCTGCTCCAATTAAAATCTTTCCACTCATCGACAATACCATCATAATGGAAAAGCATGACAACAAAATCACTTTTGAGGAACTGCAATTTCAGTAAGCCATAAAAATTATTAAAGGTGTAATAATTTGAAAAATAAAAAAGCTATAGAAACATAACCTTCTGGACCATCTTATCCACATTTTTTTTCTGTTTTATCCCTCCAGCAACAGCAAACAAACTTTTAGAGGTATTGGTTTTCTGCTTTGAACATGCAAAGGTCTAATGTAAGACAGTGAACCACGAGCTTTTAGAGAATCAAAATGAATTTGCAAAATTAAATAGACATAATTTCTTAAACAAAAGGCTTCCAAAATTAGTAGCTATAAAACTAAGGAGTTTCAATTGACAATCAGATGGAATTCTGTCCACTTTGAGAAATTAAGTAAATATTTAGGTATCCTAATCTTTTCTGCTGGTTATGAAAAAAAGGATGCAATATATAATGCATCATTTTCTAATAGTCTTTCAATACTAACCTTTGGTGAACCCCATAGTGGTCTTCTTTCTAAGTTAGAGGTCTGAGCAACTATGCCTTTAGGTAATGTCTCACTTCCTGGAAGCCTGCATTGATTCTAGAAGACACCAAAATTGATGCCCACGTAAATCACAGCATTAATAAGTGCCTCTAGAGAGCTTTATACTCTATACGTCATGTTAAAAAATTTCCATGTTAATCTACTGAACTTCAATCAGTCTTCTGAAGTCTCCATATAATTAGTAGAACATCAGTTAACAAGTAGCACATCCCAACCTTACAGGCCGAAACTTTGGAGATCTTGCCTTGAAAATCCCATATTAGCATATTCTGCATAAGAAGTCATATATTTAGTTGCATATAAAATAATTTTGAGAAGCTACCTAAGGTGTGTAATAACAACCTCTATGTTGTATTGTGTTATTGCTTTGCTCCATAGAAAGAGTCCTATAAAGATCAAAGAAGCTGCAGGAAAGATGCTACTGCGGAAGAAGATTCTCCAACATCTTTGATCTCTCAATATCGACATCTGAGAAGAATAGAGCAATGCAATTGCAAGGATCATAATAGGAATGGTGCCAAAAGATATATAATGCTACTTGTTCATGATAAAAATCGGAAAGCGCTCCATTTAGAAAAGAAGCATGATCCCACTTGGAAACTTTTGAAAGCAGAGAATGTAGTTTGTAACTCAGTTGATCCAAAGATTGCTTGGGAATTGTAAATTCATACCGATTACTGCAGACCTGGACTGAGGGAAGCACAAAGGCAGTCTTGGAAAAGAAAAAGCAACTAAAAAGTCAAGGTTATGATGCACATTTTGCAGAAGAGAGCCGGAGAATTAATTAATCTCAACATTTCTTGCTTTACTACGCATACCAAACCATCACTACTCCGAAAGGCAAACCAATAAACTTAGAAAACATGCCATAGTCACTGAAAGAAACAACATTTGATATAACTATGAAGGAGTCAAGGTACCATAAGTTAGGGGTTAAATAGAAATAAAGTTTCCAAAATAAACGCATCATTGTCCATGAAGAGCCAAAGAAATAGGAGGGTGGATTTTATAAAGAAATTGTTCTAAATACCGTGATTAATTGACTGTACTATCACAGATCATTCAAGAATGGCATTGTGCGCGCATGCATAATCAGGCATACTGCACTAACCGTGTTAAATGATCGCGCCATGGAAAATCACAAACTCATGAAGACTCTCCCATTCTATGGTAATGTATATATGTGATCAGGAGAGTGCTGATCTGTAATTAATAATTTCTATCCCTTACACAAACCATTGATTTGATAGCGCCATTTGAGTGCGAAATAGGTAAATGATAATTGGAAGACTATCATGTAGAGAGACACGAAGAAAACCGTAGAAAGACGGCAAATAATACAAGACCGAGTAGTATAACCAGAAAATGCGTCCCCCTCCCATTTTCTTCAAATTATTTGCATCCGCACCCCCGGTTCATTGACCTAATAATAATATTAATAATAATATTAATAATTATTATTATTACTAATAGTTATTATAATTATTATAGATGGAACGACCCAGTTTGAAGGCCCATTAGTCCGCGAAGCCCATCAAACCATTAGGCCAACCAAATGCAACCCGGCCAATGCAAGAGGCAGTTCGACAACGAGCTACCGGTTGAAGTCGAAGATAACAATTTGCTAAAGAGAGAGATGCCCTGAAAGCAGGCCGACTAGCAAGGAGCTACCTTAATCAAATTGCATAACGTTCAAAAGGGGATTTGGATAGGGCCGCGACGATTTCGAAGGCCCCAAACGGTAAAGATGTTGCAACTAGCTGGGTGGCAATTGCTATCGCGACATGATAATCCGACACGAATCCGATCCGAAACACGATAATAATCAAACATAAATAAATTATTAGCACTACAATTAGAACAAAAAAATTTGTATATATGACACGAGAATTATGGCACGAAGACAACACAAACATGATAAGGTCTGGTACGAACCCGACACAAATGAATGAATTAACACCCTTAGTTGCAACAACCCCGAAAAGGTTGGCAAGCTACCCTCAACAATCGTGAGGCGCGTTCTAAAAACTCTAGCTCCTCCCTAGGTTCTATTTATAGGCCCTTGTAAGCTAAAAAACGACATTTAGTCCTTCGCTCATCCCATTTTTATATAGTTATCGCACTTGCCCTCCGACTTAGCTATTAGCAACCTTCTCGCTGGAGCTCGAATAGCTCAAAACCATCATTCGAAAATGTGTTTTTTTTTTTTTTTTTGAGAAGTATTCGAAAATGTGTTTTTGCTTTGTTCTTATTTGATATAATATGTGTTGCTTACTTCATTGCTCCAGTTCTTTGATATTTATACCGTGTTTTGTTATTATTTAGGGATAAGGGTCAATTTAGCCCTCCGGCTATTCTGACAGGAACAATTTAGCCCCTGATGATTATTTGGCTCAATTAAACCCTTTACTTTTAAAATTGACTCAATTTAACCCTTCATCTTAAAAATTACTATTTTATCCGAATTAGGAGAGAGAATATATTTGTCTTATGATTTTATCTTAAATTTTCAATTGTTTATTATTTTATATATTAATTTAGTTATTTTTTATTTATACTTTAATTTGTATAAATAAACAACTTAATAAAATAAAAAATACATCTATTAATAAATAAATCTAGTATATGAACTAAACATACTTATTATTATTTCTTGTTAAAAATATGAGTTAGAAAAAAAAAATGTAATTTTCAAACTCATTTTATTCGAATACTCCAAATATTTAGCTAAATTGCTTATTATCATGTACAATAAATTTATTTTATTTGAATACTCCAACAATTTATCTTTTAAATTATATTTTCAAAATTAATTCGATATGATATTATTAATTAAGCGATAATTGTGAATTTGTAATATTATTATTCTTAATTTATTTCATAATTTGATTTGCACAAATAAATAATTTTGTTGGATATCCTCTCTCCAGGTGTCAAAATGAAGGGGGTAACGAGACTATCAAAGTAGTGTTGTTGGTTTATATTGAATTTTTCCATTTTATATTATTTTTCTAATCACTAATTAGTTAAGCATTTTTAATCGTGGCATTTGAATAATTAAATTTATTGTCATGGCAATTGAATGAATTATTTATTTGTAATAATAAAAAATAATTAATATAACAAACCAAATGCCACGACGATAAATTTTAATACATTTGTTTCAACTCATATTTCTTTTAGAGGAATAATTAATGAAAATTTTCATCTTTAGGGGAATAATTAAATTTATTGTCATGACATTTGAATGAACTATTTATTTGTAATAATAAAAAAATAATTGATATAACAAACCAAATGCCACGATGATAAATTTTAATACATTTTTTCAACTCATATTTTATTTTTAGCTAAACATAATAATAAGTATATTTTTAGTTTATAAACTAGATTTATCTATTAATGATGTATTTATTATTTTATATTTTATTAAGTATTTTTATTTATACAAATTACAACTATAAATAAAAAATAACTAAAACTAATATACAAAATAATAAAAAATTGAAAATTAAGATAAAAATCATAAAAAAATATATTCTCTCTCCTATTTAGGGTAAAAGAATATTTTTTTTTAATATGAAGGATTAAATTGAGTCAATTTTAAAAGTTAAAGGGCTTAATTGAGCCAAATAGTCAAGCAGGGGCTAAAGTGGTCCTAAATAATAGTCGAAGTGCTAAATTGACCCTCATAGTATCGTCTGTTGTTTACTTTACTTTAGAGTTCATCGTGCTTGGTTGTATCTACTAATCTCGACCTATTTGGATTCTAAGTTTCCAGGGTTCCATATCTGTACGAATCGAACCTCGACAATTTAGCGTCGACCATGGGGACCTAGGAACGAAAAAAATACTAACCTTTTCTGCAGCAAATGGCCGACAGAGCCAACAACTCTCCTAAGACTATGTTTATGAGCAACCATCCAATCATTAATATTTAATTAATCTTCCATATCATTAATTATCACTCAACCCTACCTCAATCATTTTGCAAAAATTTATCCATGACCACCCAACCATCTAACCACGCCATTATCTATAATTCTTTTATTTGATTTTAATTTTAAAATAAAAATATTTACTTGTAATTAAATTTAAAAAATCCAAATTATAATAGATAATGAATAATTGGTTGCAATAAAAATTCAATTATCAAGAGTAATGCAAATATAATATAGTGTATATAGATCAATTAAAAAGAATATAAAAATATATATATAGGGGTGCATTCATTGCTGAACATGTGTCCATGAACAGAGACCAAAATCCAGCCATTGATTTCGAAAATAGACGTCCCAGATTTTCTGTTGCCATTTATCATTGTTGCTAGCTTCTATCATTGAAACGGCAAATTAGTCCTAAACGGGAAAAGTTGAAATGGAATTAAATCAACATGCTGATTTTTCGGATTCAGTTACCAAATCAAATGCCCCACAATTTTTTCCATTATTATCATATAAATTGGAAAGAGAAAATGCACCACGATTTATTCTATAATCTTAAGTTAATCGTTATCATTGTTTATGGCTTTGTGTGTCATTGTAAGGTTATTCTGTCAACTTTCACTAATATATTATCGTTAAATGTATAAACAATTTTAATTATTCGTACAATTATATTGAATAAAGATAACAATGATCTTAAAGGTGTATTATAAATCAATTAAGATTAAAACATTAATTTTGATAAAATAATATTTAATACAGGTAACAATGATAAAATAAACGACGTACAATGCTACATATTAACTGAGTTCACACAATGTAGAAAATAAATAAATAATTATCAATCCATTAAACGGGAATTCGAACAATGATACATTTATTCAAAAATAATGACACTCATCTAAAATAATAATGATAATCGCATATGACACAAAAATAATGAAATATGCTCGTGAAGGAGTGACAGCTGGATCAATCATCTGCGTGCCTTACATCCAGCGCTGCGTAGCCACATGACATTTACTAAAAAAAATCAGTTCATACAGAAGTGGAATAATCAAACTGTTAATTCTTCAAAGATTCGTTGCACCTTTGAAGAAACATAAAACGAAAGTTGGAAGATCGACGGGGTCTTGCTCCGACGGCGAGGGACTGGGTGATGGTGGAGATGGCGGCGGCGAGGGGGCATGCGGCGGCGAGGGGCTGCAGCGAGGGTTAATTCTTCAAAGATTCGTTGCACCTTTGAAGAAACATAAAACGAAAGTCGGAAGATCGACGGGGTCTTGCTCCGACGGCGAGGGGCTGGGTGATAGTGGAGATGGCGGCGACGAGGGGGCGTCGAAGGGCGATGGAGGAGATTAGGTTTTCTGCAAAGTAAATGTAACGTCGAATAATAATTATAAGAGAAAGATATTTAATTGAAAATAAAATATAATAATTCTGGGGAAAGATATTTAATTGACATGAAATTAGGGATTTCCATAACTAACAGTTTTATATAAATATGTGATACCTATATTACCCTTTACTTAATATAAAATTAATTAAAAAATGACACATGGCACATTATGGGACGTCCAAATTTTAAGATGAATGACTGGATGATCATTGTTCATTCAGGACATATAGTTCGGATTTGAACACAACTCTCTCTCTCTCTCTCTCTCTCTCTATATATATATATATATATATATATATATATATATATATATAGGGGTGTGTTAATTTCACAAGTGGTCCCTTAGATGGGAGAAGAGAATGAATCTAGTACATCTAATTAGATCTTTGGACGGTTAAGATCAATTTGTGCCCGAAATTAAAAAGTTACATCGGCGACCTAATTATAGTTGCAGAGTAAGGGCATTAATGACATAATTCATACCCATTAAATCTACAAGATAGGAAAATCCCTAATTTTATGCTCCATTATTCCTGCTTTTTTGGGATTTCGAATTTTAATGAATATTTTCCTAAATTAATTATTTTTATCCTTTTTCACACTCATTATATATAGAAAAATCCCTAATTATGCTCCATTATCACTACTTTTTAATAATTTTGAATTTTAATGAATATTTTATGCTCCATTATCCCTAATTTTATGTTCCATAATCACTACTTTTTAATAATTTTAATGAATACTTTTTAATAATTTTAATGAATATCGATTAGAAACTGCATTCTCCACAAAAATCGTAAAAACTCACTCTGAAACTGCATTCGATATTTCGTCTGTGGCTTGATTCGATATGTTTGGTTTTAAAGTAATTTAAATCTTAAATTCCTCGTGATTATTTTACTGCAACTGTACAAGGTATATAATGCATATTTACAGACTTATATAATGCATATATACAGGCTTAGATTATGCATATTTGCGTGTTTATACACGCGGCCGATCATCGAAGAGCCGGGAAGTGCCAGCAGGGAGTGTCAAACCACGACCAGAGATCTGCAAGTAGAATTCAACTAGGCAGATGGAGTCGGATACGGGTGTGCGACCCCACCCCAATCGAGAATCCTCAGGCACAAATGAGTCAAAAAGTGGAGCCCAACAACCCCGCATTGACTCAAATAAAATGGCAGTTTGAGTAGCGGTTGAGCTACTTTGAGTCCCTCATCGCTAGAATTCCCGATTTCCCACCACCAGAAAGGACGATTCCAAGAGAAAACTACGTAGAATCTCTATTCTCTCAAGAGATCACAGGCCGAGCTACCAGCGCAATACACTCCACCCAGTTTCGTACTCTATGATGAGACTAGTGATCCAAAGAACCACGTGGCAATATACAAGCAGAAGATGTTCGCCCTGGCGATCCTGAATGCACAGCGGGAGGCGTGCATGTGCAAAAGCTTCGGGTCAAGCCTCACCAACTCCTTGCTCTAGTGGTTCATTAACCTGCCGAGGAACTACATCTCCACTTTTGCCAAACTGCACCAATTGTTCCTCCACCAGTACTCGAGCAGCCGGAGGCTCGACAAGCACCCCGACGACTTATACGCGGTGATCCAGAGGCCAGGCGAGCCCCCCAGGTCGTACTTGTCGAGGTTCAACATGGAACTGGTGGTCGTACCGAACTGCCCAAACAGCAACGTCATATTATCTTAAAAATATGTTCATGATATCTTTATCATATATGAATTCTAATCTCATTGTATATCTCACGTTATTTTATCTTTAAATGTGTACATTATATCTTTATGGAATATGCATTTTGAGAAGGAACATAATGTAGTTTATACATTATATATAGTGTATTTTAAGTAAAATTTTATGCTTTTGAAGTACATTTTCATGCATTTTACGAAAATCAGGGTGATGTTACAAGATTTATGTATGAAATCACTAATTAATTTTTATTTTCGCTAAGGTTTTCGTCAACTAAATTTATGCAACGGGATTTTATTTGAAAAATAATTGAATTATCTTAAATTTAATATATAATAATAAATTAAAAATTGATTTAAATTGAGTGAGTAACGATTATTTAAAGTTTTTGGAATTTTAATTAGACGAGAGAGAGAAAACATTACAATTTACAAAATTATCCTTAAAATCGAATAACGCATATTTTACAACAATAAATAAATATAATTTTTTTTAAATATTGAGCATTGATATGTAAAAATAGAAGGATGAGTTATTCTCATTTATCTTTTTTGACAACATTTTTTATGTGATCACCATGTATACATCTTGTAGCTACTCAAAGGAGAGCATCTAGAATGACATAATAGGCGATCAAGAGAGGAAGAGATAGAATAGTGCCAAAAATCACCCTGCACCATATATAGAAACTAATAAGGAGAGTTATCATAATATACAAGTCATTACATATTAAGATAGGCAAAGTCTCATATGAGACAGTCTCATCATTTTTATTGTGAGACGAATTTAATGAAATGATGTATTTTTTTATTGCAAATGATGTCTCACCATTTTTATTGTGATACGAATTCAATGAAATGATGTGTTTTTTTATTGGAAATGGTGTATTTCTTTGTTGCAAATAATGTAATTTTTAAATATGAAATGATGTATTAAGGTCCGTCTCACAATAAAAAAAATAGTGATCCTGTCTCTTAGGAGACCAACTCATTAAGATATACATATACAATAGTAAATGGTGGATCTGTGATGAATTACATACGCGGTGCTCAGTACGGTGGCGTGCAAGTTATACTCCTGTGCAAACACGAAGGAGGTGATTGACTGTGGCAGAGCCGCCTGCACGCACTTGTATTTGTAAACGAACAAACTTGGCTGCTGTATGATTTAAGTTAAACAATTGACCTGGATAATAGCTATAGAGAGAGTGTGGGAGCGCAAGCCTGTGGCCAGACAGCCAAGAGCGGTAGTCATCGGGCCGCACACAAATCTCAGACCCATGCTGTATATGGTTAGCCGCACTCCGCAACCTATTATCTTCTCTTGCGTTGCCATGAACAGCCCTGCATATAATATATGCATATACATCAGCTTCACACACACACATATTTAAATTGCTTGATTACGTAACATTTACATACCCATGGTGAACATTGCTACCCCACTTCCTGCCTTGGCCATAATCTGAATCGATCCTTCCACTATGCTCGGCATCTCAACATGCCACCTAATTACACATATAATTCATTGAGAGGGAGAGAGAGAGGGGGGGAGAGAGAGAGTCATGCGGCTTGCCTGTTAGATAAGAGAGCCCAAGCAAGGCCAAGGGTACAAGCATAACAATTCGGATTCCTTCCTAGCTTTACCCAAACTATCTTCATGGTTGATCTGAAATTAGTATCTTCTGTAGCAACATTAGTATTTTCAGAACTGGTGTGATTTCGCTGCACTTCATCTTCACACACTGCTACTTCTATCTGAGTAGAATAAACCTGGTGGCGTTGGGAGGCGCTCCAGTATTCGAGCAAAAATAACAGAATTGGGAACCAGAGGAGAGACTGGATGACGGAGGATTGGATGACAAGATTTTCTCCGGCGGTGCCGAAGGTGGCCTTCAAGAACGGGACTCCTACCACCAAAGTGTTGTTGAAGCTGGAGAGAGAGAATGAGGTTATGGCCCATGGAAACTTGCCCTCCTTTCTCCCCAGATTAGTCCACGCCGCTAGTGCTGCGCCTGCAACTGCTTTTGCCACCACGTCCCCCGCAATGAATCGAAAGTTCATGGCATAGGGATTCACGGTAGCGGTGAAGTGGAAGGTGAAGAAAGGGATGATGAAATAACAGTTGAAGCGGTTTATAGCATCACATTGATCCAGCTTGAACATCCGCAACCACTTCACTGACCCATATCCTAATAACAATGCCATGTACAGCGGCGTCGTCGCCACCACTACTTCGTATACATCTTCCCATGCAATCATTCTCTTTCACTCTCTCTACAAAGTGCAAAGAGCAGGCACCAGTATTTATAGATAATTAGAATTTCAAACTGGGAGTGGCAAATTAAAAATCAAGAACTTTATTCCTTCAAAAAAAAAAAAATAAAAAAAAATCAAGAACTTTAAGACTAATAAGATAATTCACTCCTTACGAGTGTTAGCTCCGTTAATGTACCAATGAGTGGAAATGACAAAGATTTTATTAAATCAATGAATTCTAAAATGAATTGATCAAATTAAACTTAGGATTATAGATATTGTATGAGGTGAACAAATGCACTACATATGAGATACTGGTAGATTATAACCATGAGATTACTTTTCCCCTAGGTTCTACCTTTTATCAATCAGTATTAGATTAATCGATATAAATATTTATACTTATTCTCAACCTGTAGCTGAAAAATCGAGAAGCACACCGCATCATTTAATATTCGGCCGGGGCTATGATGCTTTCTATAAAGTGTTCACAATAATGAATGACTAGTCTATGTGCACAAAAAATAAATAAATAAAATTAAAGTTGATTGAAATGAGACGGATCGATGGGCTCGGTTGTCATGATTGAGTTTATTCTTGAAGCATAATAGCTAGCTAGGGTGATTCTATTTAACAATTTTCAAATTTAACTTAAAAATATTTGTTGTTTTAGAGTTTTAGCATTAACATTTTAACTGGATTGGATTGAGAAAGAAGGTAACAACAAAGAAGATAGGCACTTCACCAGTACTATTACAAGTTACAACCAAATGGGACAAAACTTAATTCACGACAACCAGAGTGAGGCTATTAATCAAAAAATATATATTTCCATAAATTAATTAAGCCAACTAATTAAAAAAGATGAGGAGACTTATGAGATTTTTTCAGTAGAAATGAAAATTAAGGTAATTCATAGTTGCTGTGTATATTTGTTGATTCATGACTTCATTTCTGCTCGGTGTGTTCTTTGATATTGAGCTGAGATGTTTGGATGAAATAAGGAGGCTCGTTTCTTGAGTGAAGTCGCTTTTCTTTAGCTATGCGTTTATTAATTAGCCACATATGTTCTAATCTGGTGCAGCTGAGTGAGTAACAGAAACGGTGAAAGGAATATGGCCGTTGGGAGTCAGTTAGTCGAGCTTCAGCTTAGTTGAGATAGAAGAATGAACTTGTGATTTTTCATTCGTTTTCGCTTCTGTGTTGTAATCTCTATGACATCAATAAAATTCATGTGTGAGAGTGTCAAAGTTTTTGTAAGTTCAACATTGGGATGTTTGAACATCGCTATGTTAGACTCGAACATTACTTTGACACTACGTTGTTTATCTTACCCTTCCTGCAAGCGGTTGCAACAAACTCCTAAGTTTTAGGGATTGGTTGTAACCCTAGTTTTCCACGTCTTTTCTGTTCCAATTAATCAGGGAATGTGTATATCTTTATTGCTAACCATATTTTATATTATTTTATTGTTTTATTTGTTTCTAAATAATAGGGAATGCCTCCACTACTTATAACCACTCAACACGTGAGTTAGTGGCTGATCGACAGTTACATTGGTCAAGTGGAAAGTGGGTTAGCTTCGTGCAACACGTCCAATGAAGTGGAGAAGTGGGTACGAAGCTGTGTATTCCAAGAATGAATAAAAAGGCACGAAGAGCTTGAAGAAAGTTGAGCGATCATATTACACTATAAAGCAACAAACCTTCAAGATCATATCGAGTCTTGCCCGTTCATATCAATCTATCACAAGTAGTTTCCTGTTGACATAATCCATCTCCGGAGAGTTTCCAGCGGTGGAGGAGTTACAAGCTTACCTTGTGCGTAGATTGTTTGTACGGTTTGTCCATAGGTGCTATCCTAGTGTCTATGTAGAGTGAGAATTATTCAAGGGAGTGAACCGATAATAATTTGAACTATTTCCTTCTTTTGTTTCTCTGTGCAAAATTCTTTTTATATAGTGAAATTGTTTTAAGGCCGAAAGGCTCCCTGGGAATAGCAATATTACCCAGAAATTTATCCGCTGCATTTATCTCTAACTCCAACATTATAATCTAACATTGCAGTGTTTGACGTAAACTCGGGCACAAATTCTATCAATTGGCATCACGAGCCGCTGCTTGATACACTAAGTAGCAAGTTCCTGTTGTGCAGTTTACAATGTTGGATCCATAGAACCAAACGGGCGGTCCTCAAATCCTGGAGAGCAATGGAAACAATTATCCAATGTGGAAGTCGCGCATGAGGATGTTCATCAAGTCCATAGATGAACGAGCATGGGCAGCTGTTCTTGACGGTTGGACTCCTCCAAGATTAACTGTTCAAAATCGTGAAAATCTAGCCGAAACTACCACCACTCTTAAACTAGAAGGCCAATGGACAAATGAAGAGCGTACAACTGCAAATTTCAACTCACGTGCTCTAAATGCTATCTTTGTTTCTGTTGATGTTGCGTGTTTCAGGTTAATTTTAAATTGCTCAGAAGCTAGAGACGCCTGGTTAATACTTCAAGGAAAGTGCGAGGGAACCGCAAGCGTGCGAAGAACTAAAATGAGGCTGCTAACCACCAGGTTTGAAAATTTGAGGATGTCAGAAAATGAAACCATTGCTGAGTATTATGAAAGGCTGGCATCCATGGCAAATGAAGCACAAGCCCTTGGTGAACCAATTGGAAACAGGAGGCAAGTTAGTAAGATGCTGAGAACTCTCCCTAAAAGGTTCAACATCAAGATCTCTGCCATTGAAGAGGCCAGAGATGTTGATACCTTGGAAATTGCTGAACTTGTGAGTATCCTCACAACTTTTGAGATGAACTTGATGGATAAAAAACAAGAGTACAAAGGAAAAAGAGTTGCTCTTCATGCTGGCAAAAGTTCAAAGGATGTCGTAGGCAAAAGCACAAAAGATACTCCACCTCCAACACCCAAGATTCAAGAAATCATTGAAGAGACTGACGAGGAGTCACTTGATGAGGAATCCCCCAGGCTTGCTCTCCTCACCAAAAGATTCAACAAATTCCTGAAGTCTTACAGGAAAGACAACTCTTCATCCAAGAGGCGAGGGTCAGGATCTTCAACACCATCTCCAAATTTCTCTAACACCTCAAAGAGGAAAGGAGGAGATAGTGCTTCTAGAAAGAAAACCAAGTCTTCCTCTGAGAAATCCAGCATTGAGAATGTCAGATGTCACGGATGCTCAGGAATTGGACATTTTGCAAATGAATGTCCTACGGTGCAACGAAGAAAGAAGCTGAACTTCAACACCACTCTAAGTGAGGATTCTGATACAGAAGATGATGTTGAAGCCGTTAATCACATTTTGTTTCATGTTCGAATTGAGGAATGTGATGAGACCGAAGATCACATGGAGACTGAAGACGAACATCCCGTGGAGACTGAAGACGAACATCCTGATGTTACCGAAACAATTGAACAACAGAATGTTGAATCTATGGAGATTTCTGAATTTAACCCTTTTAACTCTTCTCATCTTTCTGAATTAAATTGGCTTTATAATGACATTAATATGACTACTTCTGATTGCAGGGAGCAAGAGAGCAGTAAGTTCAACACCACTCCTGAGGAAATGAGCAAAATCAGTCACTACTTCAACATGGTGGATCAACAATGTGAAAAATAAAAAGAGCAACTCTCAAAGATGACTGAGGAGAACCACTATCTGAGGAATCAGCTGGCTCGTCTTGAAGCCTTGCTAACAAGAAGAGATCAAGAAGTTTGTGTGCTAAAAAACCAAGTAAGTGAAGCTGATCAAGTGTTTGACAAGATCAACAAAGGTAAAGAAAAACTTGATGAAATTCTTTCAGTTAAACAATCAAACGGTAGTGGGATAGGTTATGATAAACTTAACACTGTCTATCCTAATATGTTCCAGTCTGATGAGAACATAATTAGATTTTCTAAGTCTAACACTGGCATGTTGAATGATCAAAGGTCCAACACCATAATGTCAAGCAAATCTGAAAAACCTAAAGTATACGTTTGTCATTACTGTAATAGGGTTGGTCACATCAAACTATTTTGCCGTGTTAGAATTGCTGATGAAAATAGGAAAAGAAAGTGTATGGTTGTATATACCTCCTTGAAAACCAACATTGCAGGTACTTGGTATTTTGATAGTGGATGTTCTAGGCACATGATAGGTGACAAGTCATGTCTATCTGAATTTAAAAGCATCAGTGGAGGAACGGTCACCTATGGAGGGGGAGCAAAAGGGAAAATCCCCGGCAAGGGAACACTCAATGTTCCAGATTTTTCAAAGCTTCAACATGTTTTTTATGTTGAAGGGTTAACAGCAAATCTCATCAGTATTAGCCAATTGTGTGATGATGGCATGGTTGTCAAGTTTGACAAAGATACGTGTGAAGTGTTTGATTCAACTAACAATTGTATCATGTTTGGAAGTAGGTCCAGTGATAATTGTTATCAAACCGGTCAAGAAGGAAAATGTCTTCTCTCCAAACCAGATGAGGCTGAAGTCTGGCATCAAAAGATGGGACATGCCAATGTTCGAAGTATTCAGAAGCTAATCAAACATGATGCTGTTAAAGGAGTTCCACCTCTGAAGTTCAACACTGATAAAGTTTGTGATTCATGCTTAAAAGGTAAACAAACTCATGCCTCACACCCTATTGTGAAGACCATTAACACAAATTCATGCTTCGAATTACTTCATATGGATCTTATGGGTCCTATTGAAGTTGAAAGCATCGGGAGAAAAAAATATGTTCTTGTTATTGCTGATGATTTCTCACGATTTACTTGGGTTGAATTTCTAAGGGAGAAATCCGAAACATTTGAAGCATTCAAAAAGGTGTACAGGAGAGTCAGAAAACTCTATCATGCTAATGTTGTTTGAATCTGAACTGGTCATGGAAAGGAGTTTGAAAATGAAAGCTTCTCAAACTTTTGTGAAAGAAAAGGAATCTCTCATGAGTTTTCAGCCCCCAAGACACCTCAACAAAACGGGGTAGCTGAAAGGAAGAATAGAACATTGCAGGAAATGGTGAGAGTAATGTTACACTCTAAACATCTCTCAAAAAGTCTATGGGCAGAAGCTGTAAGTACTGCTTGCTATCTTGTCAATAGGGTTTACTTAAGACTAGGAACCAAAATGACTCCATATGAAATTCTTAATGGTAAGAAGCCAAATCTCAAACATCTGCATGTTTTTGGTTGTGTCTGCTATGTACTAAATGATAGAGAATACCTGACTAAGTTTGACTCCATATGCAGTAAAGCCTTGTTTTTGGGATATTCAAGTAATAGCAGAGCTTATAGAGTATATAATTTGAACACTAACTCTGTCCAAGAATCTGTAAATGTTGTTTTTGATGATGCAGGTGATTTGCTAGAAAAGCATGATAAAGAAAATGCCACAGAGCTGATTAACAATGAACCTGGATTGTCAACTGAAGAATCTCACGATGTTGGACCTTCACAAAGTGCAACATCAGCTCCAACATCAGACACTGATGATGAAACAAATCCAGGACATCAAATCACAAGCATGGAAAGGAGAGAACCACCTTTGAGAATTAAGAAGAACCATCCAAGATCACAAGTCATTGGGGATGTCAGTGAAGGCATTCAGACAAGAAGAAAGCCCCCGGTAAACTACAAGGAAATGGTAAGACTGGTATGTTTAACTTCAAAGTTCAACATCATGTATGTTGGTTGTTACCTCTCCCTTATTGAACCTAAAACTGTTGCTGAAGCCTTAAAAGATGAAAATTGGATTTTGTCAATGCAAGAAGAACTGGATCAGTTTGTTGCAAATGATGTGTGGACATTAGTTCCAAGACCTGAAGGAAAGAATGTTATTGGTACAAAGTGGATTTTCAAAAATAAGAGCGATGAACATGGCAATGTTGTTAGAAATAAGTGTAGACTTGTAGCTCAGGGTTATACACAGATAGAAGGAATAGACTTTGAGGAAACATTTGCTCCGGTGGCTAGGTTGGAATCTATTAGGCTCTTGATTGCAATTGCATGTGCTTCGAACTTTTCCCTTTTTCAGATGGATGTTAAATCAGCATTCCTAAATGGAGTGCTCAATGAGGAAGCCTATGTTGAACAACAAAAGGGGTTTGAAGATCCCCATAAGCCACATCATGTCTACAAACTCAATAAGGCTTTGTACGGACTAAAACAAGCTCCAAGGGCTTGGTATGCTCGTCTAACTGAATTTCTTCTTGATTTGAAGTTCTCTCGAGGTAATGCAGACAAAACGCTCTTTGTCAAGCATATTGGTAATAATTTTATCATTGCTCAGATTTATGTTGATGACATAGTTTTTGGTTCTACTGATGTTAAACTTGTTGATAAGTTTGTCACCAGCATGTCAGAGACATTTGAGATGAGCATGGTTGGAGAGTTGAGTTACTTTCTTGGTTTACAAATCAAGCAATCTCCTGAAGGAGTGTTTGTCTCTCAGAGTAAATACGCAAAGAACCTTTTCAAAAGGTTTGGGTTGGAGTCAACTAAGCACATGAGAACGCCCATGGGATCAAGTGAAAAATTGAGTAAGGATCCAAGTGGTGTTGGTGTTGAACTTAGCTGTATCGTGGAATGATTGGAAGTCTCCTTTATCTCACCGCAAGCCGTCCTGATATCCTTTTCAGTATGGGTGTGTGTGCTCGCTATCAATCTGATCCTAAAGAATCTCATCTCAAAGCTGTGAAAAGAATCATTAGATATGTTGCTGGTACATCTAACTTGGGATTGTTTTACTCTAAGTGTCTCAATACTAACATCACAGGATTCAGTGATGCTGACTGGGCGGGGGATGTTGATGATTGCAAAAGTACCAGTGGAGGGTGTTTTAAGGTTGGAAACAACCTAGTGTCTCGGTTTAGTAAAAAACAAAACTACATCTCGCTATCAACCGCTGAGGCCGAGTATATTGCAGCGGCTAGTTGCTGCACTCAATTGATCTGGATGAAGCAAATGCTGGATGACTACGGTATGCATTCTGAAACTCTAACACTGCTATGCGATAACTCTAGTGCCATAGAAATATAAAAAAATCCAGTTCAACATTCTTGCACAAAACACATTGATATTCGACATCACTTTATTCGTGATTTAGTTGAGAAGAACTTGATATCCTTAAAGTATATTTCGACCAAAGATCAACTCGCAGATATATTTACTATAGCACTTGACTTTGAAAGGTTTTCTTATCTTAGAAAATCCCTTGGAATGTGCAACTCACCTCTTTAAAAGAGGTAATTAATATTAATTGTAATTTTTTATTTGACAGGTGTATCGCCATGATGTTTTAGTCTGTTGTTTGTCTGACTCTTTTTGTTACCATGTCATAAAGTTATAGACACAAGAGTGAGGTCTAATATGACTAGAAACATGGTGATGTTTGACTTGAATTCCTACTTGCCTTATAGTACTATGGACATGATGTTATTAGAACGCTGTTCATGTGGAACTCCTGTGCAAGAAAAGTCTTCAAGCTCATCAACTAGTACTGGAAATCGGATGTGATTAGGCATACGATTTCTGTGGAAGGTATGTTGATTTTTTATGGTCAGTTTCGACTTTAACATCATGTCTGCCTTTAGTATCTTTCGTAATTAAGAACAATTAAAAATATAAAATTTAAATTATCATATCTGCTGAGTTGATCAAAAATTCGAAATATCTTGATAGGTTAATCCATATATCTTCTCCTATTTTTTCGAATTTAGGTGGTTAAGATATTTGTGGGTTTTTTAAATTATGTTGAACTAGGGTTGTTAGGTTGTTTTTGAATTCACTGTATTTTCGCCTATTTGTTATTTTACTTTAGTATTTATAATTCCATTCCCCTAAACAATGGCGGACAAAACTCCTATCAACGACCTCCTGCTTCAAGCCCTTCAAAACCCTGAGCAACTTCTCCAGCTTCAAGAATCCATTAGCAAAATTATGGCCAATCAACCTAACCCTGGTTCTTCTTCTTCGTCCATTCCCCTTGCCGAACCACTGTCCTCTTCACCGAAAAACCCTACTGAAAACTTATCATCACCAACTAACCCTACTACTTCCACACCGGAAATTCCCACCGAACCTCCTTCTCAAAATCCTACTGCAAAATCAACTCCTCTCGAACCCGTACCTTCCCCTCCTGAAAATCCTCCACCCATTAACCCTACTGAACATCAAACCAACCAACATCCACCATCGACTGAAGCAGATTCCCAAACTCCACCTTCGCTATCTCACCCTACTGAAAAGCCATCCCAAGCACCACCGTCACCGTCTCACCCTACTGAAAATCCTTCCCAAGATCTCTCCACTCTTCTCATCACTCCTGATCCTATATCTTCAATCGTTCCTGGAGAAGAGGAAAATCCTATTAACCCCGACAGTCCAGGAGATTTAAAGTCAGTTGGTGCGACTCTCAAAGAATCTGGTGCCTCTCGCTTTCCTGAACGCAGATCTGGGCGCATTCTTGAGGAGACTATCAAGAGAGGAAGAGTAAAGAAGACCGCCAAAAGGAAGAAGAAAGGAAAGAAGGCCGAGTTGAAGAATGCCCCTCATGTTCCTGGAGAGGACTCCCCTGTTTCTGAGTCCAACATCAAGTCTGACAACCCAATGTCAGACTATGATGAATCTGCATCTGATGAGAACTACAAAATTGATCCTGCCGATCTTGCTCCATCATCTGAAGAAGAGTCCTCACCACACAAAGGAAAGAAGGGATCAGAAACAAAAGTGAAGTCCAAGTCTGCCACCTCTTCCAAGCCTGCTCAAACACCAACCTCTAGACGTCCTCTGCGTCCAAAGAAGAGAAATGTTACTGAGACCGAGGTTGCGGAGGTGCTTAGAGAACTGAAGAAACCTAGGCCAACAAAGTCAACTTCTGAACCTTCCAGTCTACAGAGCACAAAAGGTACTCCTGTGAGCCAAGCTTATGATAGTGATTATGAAGTTGATAAGGCTTATAATGATAGATTGTATCACTATGGTGCTAAGCTAGCTCTAGGATCCCTTAAATCTAGAGATTTTAAGATTGAAAGGAATATGGACTCTGATTTGTTTGAAAAGTATCATCTAGATGTGCTGCTTAAGAAGAGGGGGTTACTAAAAAATGTGACTGGAATTGAGGGGTTTGAACCTGAGATAATTTATGAATTCTACGCTAACATGATCAAGGAAGAGGTTTTTGATCCGGAAAAGGTGAAATTTGGAAAGACTTATGTCCGAAGACATGTTGTCCAATTTGATGCTGCCATGTTTAATGAGTTGTTTGAGTTGCCATCCACTGCTGTCAAGGCAAACACCACTGCCGATGACAAAAGGTTGATAGAGGAGATCACAGGGGGGAAGATTACTAAGTGGACCTCCAAAATCCATTCATCTTCCCTCACATGGAAATATGCTGCTCTCTACAAGATTGCGGTTTCAAATTGGACTCTTCGAAAAATGCCACCAGCATCACCAAGAATCAGGCCGAATTCATCTACAGAGTTGGTAAAGATTTGCCCTTCAACTTGGGTCAATTGATTTTTTCTAACATCTGCAGGGTGATCACAAAGTCCGACAAAAGCGACCTGCCTTATCCTTGCTTCATCTATGCTCTTCTCAAACATCAAGGTGTGCCAGAACAGGGTGAGGATGTCGTGTCAGAGTCTGCACTCCTTGACTTTGAGCAGACTTTTACCCGCACGGATAAGAGAGTCAAAGATCTACCTTACGAGAAGTCTGATGACGACATGGATGCAGATGAAGATGAAGCCCCTGCAGGTGATCAGCCAGAATCAAAGGAAGATGCTTCCACCTCTTCTCCAACACTGACCAAGTCCTCAGCTACAAAGAAACTTCCACTTGTCATAAATCAGCTGGAGCACATCCTTGCAGATCTAAAGGCAATTGAAACTGCCCTCCTTCCTGCTACCATTCAGGGGGAGAAGAAGAAGGCAAAATGACTGCACATGGAGAAGTTGTGGCAGTCCAAATCGGAGTCTTTCATGATCAACATCATTGATGCTGGACTGCTCAACTCGCTGCTGGTGGATGTCGACTGAAGTTTCTTCTGCTTTTGTTTAATTAAGTTTCTGCCGAACAAATTTACTTTCAGTTGTTTATGTTTTTGAATTCTAGGGTTCAGGGAGAGACTTCCTTTTTGCCCCCTGCAACCTTTATTTGCTTTGGTTAATGCAGTACCTTTCTTTTGTTATGATAGATCCATTTTTGTTGTGTTGGTTGATCCTGTTTTCCCTATGGTTTTATTATTTGTTTTGGATGATCTACTTTTCTTAGGTTTGTCTTGGTTGAACCATGTGCTGTGGAATGCCAGCAGGAAGGCTAAGATTAAGGGGGAGATTGAGAGTGTCAAAGTTTTTGTAAGTTCAACATTGGGATGTTTGAACATCACTATGTTAGACTCGAACATTACTTTGACACTACGTTGTTTATCTTACCCTTCCTGCAAGCGGTTGCAACAAACTCCTAAGTTTTAGGGATTGGTTGTAACCCTAGTTTTCCACGTCTTTTCTGTTCCAATTAATCAGGGAACGTGTATATCTTTATTGCTAACCATATTTTATATTATTTTATTGTTTTATTTGTTTCTAAATAATGGGGAATGCCTCCACTACTTATAACCACTCAACACGTGAGTTAGTGGCTGATCGACGGTTACATTGGTCAAGTGAAAAGTGGGTTAGCTTCGTGCAGCACGTCCAAGTGGAGAAGTGGGTACGAAGCTGTGTATTCCAAGAATGAATAAAAAAGCTCGAAGAGCTTGAAGAAAGTTGAGCGATCATATTACACTATCGAGCAACAAACCTTCAAGATCATATCGAGCCTTGTCCGTTCATATCAATCTATCACAATTAGTTTCCTGTTGACATAATCCATCTCCGGAGAGTTTCCAACGGTTGAGGAGTTACAAGCTTACCTTGTGCGTAGATTGTTTGTACGGTTTGTCCATAGGTGCTATCCTAGTGTCTTTGTAGAGTGAGAATTATTCAAGGGAGTGAACCGAGAATAATTCAAACTATTTCCTTCTTTTGTTTCTCTGTGTAAAATTCTTTTTATATAGTGAAATTATTTTAAGGCCGAAAGGCTCCTTGGGAATAGCAATATTACCCAGAAATTTATCCGCTGCATTTATCTCTAACTCCAACATTATAGTCTAACATTGCAGTGTTTGACGTAAACTCTGGCACAAATTCTATCAATGTGTTACCCTCCGTGGATGTAGCCGATTGGTGGATCACGTAAAATTCTTGTTGTCTTCTTCTTCTTTTGTCAAATCCGCCATTGTTACTGTGTTTTGCAAGCTCAAGTTCGTGTAGAAATATTAACAAGTGGCGATGTCTTATGAGAAACGGCTTCACGATCTTGAATCAGTCACAAGGATCAGAAATCGGGAGGAATGTGATCAAATTCAGTGCACCATACATTCTTAGTTTAAGTTACTTTCATACCTAATTCTTGACTTTGTTTTAATTCGGGTTTCTGTTGCTTAAGTGCATTCTGTAAGGAAGATTTTTTTGGTTAAAACTATTATGGTCTCTGCTAGATTTGACATAAAAAAGTTAAATTAAAAAAAATGACTTTGGATTGTGCTTGCCATCTTGATCCAACAAGGGTTGAATGATGTTGTCTTAGACGATGACACATATGCCTTTAAAGATGAAACTAAAGATCAGAAGAAGAAGTTGTTGAACAAGGCTGGTAGTACAATTTTCTTGAGTTTGGATGATAAGGTTTTGAGAGACGTCTTTAGGGAGGAGTCTACTGCTGATGTATGGAAGAAACTTGAGGAGTTTGTTTATGCATGGCTAAGTCCTTAGTAAATCGGCTATATATGAAATTGAAGCTATGTGCCCATAAGTTCACAGATGAGAGGAGTATATTAGATCAATTGGATGAGTTTAACAAGGCTCTAGATGATCTATAAAATATAGGAGTTAAACTAGAGGATGAGGATAAATTTATCCACCTGTTGAATGCTCTAAGTCATATGGAAACCTTAAAGATATAATGACCTATGGTAGGACTGACTCCATTACATATGAAGAAATCTAGTCTGCAATTAAGGGCAAGGAAATTGAAAGACTATCAGAAAATTAATCCTATATGTATACTGATAAGCTCATAATTATACTCACTTATCTATATTTTTCTCCATTGTTTCAAGTGTTTTATGTTATGTTTTTACTTATTTCTGTGCATGAGTCTACTTTAGAGGGTGTTATGCCTTTGATGGGTGAATTTTGCAGGTTTTAGGCCAAATTCATTGAAAACCCGTACCGAAAGCAGATGATGTTCAAAGGAACAGTCACGAATTCTTCCACAGATGGAATTTGAGCTAATGGAGCACATGGATGGAAAGATCTTTGAATTAGCTTTCCAACGCAACTGGAATCGGGTCAATCGGAGTTCGGGAGAGGAAGTTATGGCCAAAACCGTGAGACTGCGCAGACAGATGCATCCGTGTCGAGAGACAGGATTTCTGTCGACCGACAGGATTTCTGTCGATCAAAATTCCCTCTGTCGAGCGACACAGAAGCCCGAAAAAGCTATTTTGGGCCTGTTTTGGCAGTTTTTGCTATTTTGACACAATACTCAAATTAGGTCTTTTTCCCCCTCTATAAATATGAACTCTTAGGCACGAAAATACATCTTTAAAAATCTTTAAATCTTCTTTTCTCTGTTATTGCTGAATACATTGGAGTTTTTCAAGACATTGAAGGTTCCTATTTTATTTGTAAGTTCATTAATAATATGTTTCTTTATTTTCTAGTCATGATTTGTGGCTAGAACCCTAAACAGGTTCTAGGGTTATGATTTCTTTTCTGATGCATGTCTAATTGATATCAACTCATATAGCATGGATTAATTCTCTGATTTAATTTTATAATCTAGATTAAAAGAAGGACCGAGAGGTGAATTGAGATCTAGGTTTATAGTTAATAATTGATGGATCAAGAGATGAAAATTGTTAACAGGAAGAGAGAATTAATTGTGTTTGTTTTCTGTCTCAAAAGGAAGAAACTTGCATAGGAATTAATTAGATAATTATTGAGATTGATTAATTGGGTGTTCTTGAGACCGAGAGGATATAGTCACTAATTAATAATCTAGGATTTAATTGCCTGACCAAGGAATTTAATCCACAAAAATCTATGTTTTCCCCATTGCTGAGTTGATTGATATTTGCATGTTGATGATTAGATGATCTGCCCTAGGATCTGTGCTTCCTTTAATTGTTTTCAAAACCCTTTATTTTCTGCATAGTTATCTTTAAATTCCAAAACAAAACCCCTTTTCAAATTCCTCAAACTTCTATGTCCTAGAAATTATAACTAGTACTTTGGATTTTTCATTGCACATTCCCTGTGGGATCGACCACCCTTGGGTGTAAAAAAATATTATTTGCTTAACCGCTATTCTGCAGTTATCATATACTGGTGTTGGTCTGCTTGTAAAAGGAATCAAACTCGAGGGAACTTGATAGGCTCGTAGATTTACTCACTTATTATTCTTATTTTCTATTATTTTATGTAGTTTGGGTTAGTTTATTATTATATTCAATGCATGATTGTGTTTTATTAGGTATATATTATGCTTGTGGTGGTTGATTTTACATGAAAATAGGTGGAATTTGGAGGAAAGTGTCAATTGAAGAGGAAACCTACAGGATGGCTCTATGTTTCGACCGACGTGGGCCATTCGGATCGAAATAACCATTTTGACCGACGTGTGGCATTTGGATCGACGCAGCCATATCGATCAACACAGGGCATATCGATTGACATGTGGGTCCAGATGGCGAGATTTAGTCAAATCTTGGTCTAAGTCGGATTTTGAGTCCAAAAACCTCGACAAATCTTTCCCCTAGAGCTCAAGCCCACAATATATTCCAGCACTAGTATAAATAGCCATGCAATGAGGTTATTTCAATATCTTTCATTCAGTCTTTAATTTCTTGGAGTTTGAGAAATGGATCTTTACTTTATTTTCTTTAATGCAATTCAGTATTCCTCTTTATTTGTGTCTTTCCATCATGAGTGACTAGAAACCTTATCAGGTTCTAACAATCATGGATGCATGTTAGATTAATTAATTCAATTACTTAAAAGGTTTAATTTAATTGGATCTAGATTTGATGAAGGATCGAGACATGGAATTTAGTCTAGGTTTATAGTTATCTATTGAAAGACCGATAGGTGAAAATTGGTGATAGTAAAAGGATAAATTAATGCAATTGTTTTCTGTCTAAAAAAGAAGAATTAATTGTAGGGATTAAAATTTGATGTTTTATTGGGATTGATTAATATTATTTTCTTGAGACCTAAAAGGTATATACAGTCACATATTGTAATCTAGGTTACAATTGCCCTACTCATGAGTTGTAATATGAATCTGATTTCTCACCTTTTGCAAGTATTTGAACTATGAGTTGATTTATTTATGCATGTATTCTGATTGAGTGATTGCCCTTGAATCTGTGCTCCTTTATTTTCTTTTCAAAACCATTTAATTTCAAGTATTGCTTTTATTTTCAAAACCAAATCAATTTCTATTTTACTCAAACAATAAATGTTGAAGCTATAATTAGTACATATAGTAATTTTGCCATTTAATTCCCGGTTCGACAACTCTGGTTATAAATTTATTTGTCCACTTTGCTATAATTAATCTATTAGTTTTAAGGTTTAGACTTGAGAAGATTTTCTATGACCACTAAGTCAATTCCTCAAGATAAACAATATGTTGGTTTAACCGAGAATTAGAACTAGACTCAATTCAGGGGAGATATAGGACACCTCAGCAACATCAAGAAAACAATTGTCCCTTTGTTCGGGGTGTAATGATTAAAGCACCTTGTCTATGACTGAGAGGTCACAGGTTCGAGTTTCCGGGAGGACATCTGGGTGTGTGAGTGGTTATTTATGTTTAAGATTAATGTACACTTATTAAAAAAAAAAAAAAAAACAATGATTCTATTCAAACTCAAGAAATTAAGATATGTCATTAGGGTCTGTCCTAGGAATTGTAATCATAGTATCCAAACTCCCACCGGCTGCAGGTAGTTAAATTTTAGGATTGATTTATATATGCATGTCATCCGGACTAGTTGTTAGCCCTATGATTTGTGTTTTTATTTTTTGAGTTAATGCCAAGTTATTTTTGATTGAGTTTTACTTTCAAAACCCTTTTCAAAATTGAAGTGCTCAAACAACATACTCCTTCTATCCCGAAACATTTGTCTTATTTTCCTTTTTCATCTGTCCCAAACAATTGTCCTCTTTCCTAAAATGGAAAATTAATACACACTCACTAATAAAATATTAATTTCCTCTATGTCTACTCGCATTAGTATCTGTGCCATTTAGAAACAGGACAATTGTTTAGGGACGAAGGGAGTATTAAAAAAGCCTAGCAGTACATAAATAGTTTCACTACACTTTTCCCCTATAGGTTGGACAAACCGAATTAATGCAAATCTATTTACTAACTGTGCTACAATTATCTGATAGAATCTCCAGTGATCAATATGCACTAGACCAAATATATCATATTCGATTAGTATGTCCAGCAGATTTATGTCATTTCCTAGAATACCTCACTGAGATGCTTTTATTGGTATTCTGAGATATCTTAAGGGAACCTCTCAGTTTGGAATATTGTTTGAAAGAAGTTCAAGCATTAACTATGATGTTTTGGTAGGATTTGTTGATTCAGATTTTGCATCCAGTGTTGATACAGGAAAGTCCCAAACAAGTTAATTATATATTCAAGTTGTTTGGAACATCTATTACTTGGAAAACCAAACTACATTCAGGTGTCCTTTTTTAAAACAAAAATGAATTTTGAATATAAATCTAATTATTATATTATTTTTCTATTTTTTCTCTCGGTTCTGATCCCAAATATTGCAGAATAAGACCACATAAGATTAAAAAAAAATAAAATTTAAAATTAAAGAAAATAAGTGTGGTACCGGATCAGACCGAGAACCGACCCGATTCTGACCGGAACCGACTCGATTCAGACTCGGAACAGACCCGGAACCGATCCGATAAAAAAAAGGACACCTGAATGTTTGATTTTGGCAGGAAATTGTACTTTTGGGTATTTTTGATATGTGTTATAAGAAGTGGGTATTTTTGTGATGTGTATAGTGTAAATGAGTATTTTGTGTTTTCACTCTTTATTTATTGCCCAAGAACATTACAAATTCATGTGGTAAATCAACAAATTTCTTTTTAAAATGTACTACATTTTCTTAAATTTATTGTTTTATTCATATATATTTTACTGTAGTAAATTATTAAATCTCATTTGATTCATGCATAAATACTATTACTGACTTATCATAATACGTTTTCACAAATAGATCTCAATAATATATTTTTATTTTATATATTTTGTAGAAGAATAAAATCTATGGCGCGTTTATTGCCAATAAATGAAATTTTGCATTTCGTAGACAATTAATTTTACTTCTTGATATATAGTATATGTAATTGATTAGTTTTAATTTTGATTTGTAGTTTATTATTTAGTTTTGATTAGGTAAAAAAGTAAACGATATTTTTATTGACATTGCATACATGCTGGCTTAATGATTAAAATAATTTTTTATGTAGATGAATGATTTCTCCATACAATAGAAAAGAAAATAAATGATCTCATTATGAATGAGGGCTATTGCCTATCCCTCAGCAAATAACTAAATAGGGAGAAATCGACTGAAATAAAAGTTTCTGAGAAAATGCTTAAAAATAAGATGGATTGAGAAATATTGATTATATAAAGTGTGCGAGAAATATAAAAAATTAAAGGTTGTCTAGATTTTGAAGTTCACCAAGTTTTGTGCATTATTTATGAATAATTAATCACGAGTTCCGATCTATTTAAAAAGCATTTTCCAATTTATATAATAAAACCAAATTTATTGAGCTATGTTTTTGTATTAATTTAATTGTATGATCTAATGCATTTGAGGATTTTGAGATATATTTCAATAAAAATCTAGAAATTAATTATTTCGTGCAACGCACGGGTGTAGATCTAGTTAATAATATTATCTGCAACTAAGAGGACAAGATAAAAGTAAAAGAATTTCATTAGTAAAACAAAAAAGAAAGTAAAGTTAGTAATCATTCAATCTTAAGAATTACATAATTATAACCAAGAAAAGTATGTCCACCTCTAGTATGAAACCTTTTTTTTTTTTTTTTCGAATCTTACAAATGCCTCCAAATAGATATCCTGCATATACATATAAATATTGGTTGTGAATAAGAAATATAATAATAACACAACCACAATCCACCAACTCCAAATTATCAAAGCCATGAACTCTACTAGGATTAATACAACACACACACGACACTAGATGCTGCATTGTTTGCAATATCTAGTAGACTATTCCCATAACGCATATTTTCTATTGCATTTTACAATAATAATTTTGTGTTAAGACTAATGAAACTAAAAATTAATCCATGATATTTTAAAAGTCAGATGCTAGACATGAGGAAGCAAATTTTGTAGAAGGATTAGTAGAAAAACCATCACCTCCAAATTAAGGCCTTGCGTTAAATATTTGGAGCAAAAAAAGAAAAGGAAAAGGCAAACACGAAATAATTAAGATGGGATTCAGATATATACCGATATGATATGGCTAACCTTGGAATTGGATGGTAGATTTGGGGAGGCAGCTTAGCTTAGCTTATAAGGAATATAATAGGAAGGGAAGAAATGATAATTGATAATGAGCCAAGAAAAGAGAGCACACGCATTTGACTAGCAAGTAACAGCAGCATTTTTCTCGGAAATGAGTGGGGATGCTTCTCCACGATTAGTTTCCTATCCTTTTTGACTCAACTACCCATATTTCTAAGTCAATGATTATTATTAGTGTAAACGGAAATAAATATAATTAGCTTTATCAATATTTAATCCTTTATTTCAGTTTAGTTTTATTTGAGCTTTTACGTACTTAGTTTTTTGTACAAGATACTTATGTATATATTCCTTATAAAATATAAGTAAGATAAATCGACGCAAATTTTATAAAAAGAACTTAAGGTACTAAAAATACAAGACAAATTATAAAACGCAGCTGATGCTCTAACCAAAGTGGTGCTTTCAAACAAATTCCAATATTGTTTGAAGTTGATGGGAGTATGCTGATCATCTTGATTTGCATTGTGTTCTGTAATAGAAAGAGCGAGAGAGGAATACATGAATGATGCTGAAGATTGATTAGAAATAAAGTCACGATGGAGATATGTTTGGTTCATGACTTCATTTATGCTTGGTGTGTTCTTTGATATTGAGCTGAGATGTTTGGATGATATAAGAAGGCTTGTTTCTTGAGTGAGGTCGCGTAGCTGTCAAATATTTGTACACGTGTTCTAATTTGGTGCAGTTGAGTGAGTACTCGGTTAGTCAAGCTTCAGCTTAGTTGAGATAGAAGTTGTGATTTTTCATTCTGAGTTTTCGCTTTTGTTTTGTACATCAATAAAATTCGTATTAACTCAATTCGTGGATATAGCCAATTGGTGAACCACGCAAAAATTTTTGTTGTCTACTTCTTCGTTCGTCAAATCCTCCATCATTACTGTGTTTTTCAAGCTCAAATTCGTGTAAGAATATTAACAATATCCTTTAACATATCTCGAAAAGCATTAAATAATTCTATTCCCATATTCCAAATGTCAGGATGAACATTCTCTATATATATACACATACACGAGTGTTTAAATCAGAGTATTTTTTATGATGAAAAATGAAAAATAAATTTTAGCGTTCTAAATTTTAACTAATATTATATACATTAATATTTACTATATATATATTATATAAAAATCATGCATATCATTATGCATTTCGTATAACTTTATCAATAGATTTGTGGATTATATATATACCAAATATATATTTTATATACTGTTTTATTCATTTTACGAGAATGAATAAAATGCATACAAACTGCACTATATTGCATATAAACTGCACTAAATATACACAAGATTTATTAACTTTTGAGCGTTGGATCACAATTTTGGAAAACTGTGATTTATTCTTATTTCTCACCACAATCATACTCTATATATATAAGGAGTGGATTCCAAGTTAAAAGTTAGCTTGTGTTAAATATGAATGAATCGACACCATTTATCTATAAAAGTCAATAGTAGAGATTAATTTTTTTTTCAAGATTCAAGATTAATTATTTGATTATGTATGATTCATAAAGCAATTAAGTACAAATGAAAATTATGCTTAATTTTTCAATAATTGATGCTTCAATATCAACCGTTAATGCTATTAATTCGATGACTGAGATTTATTCTTATTTAACGCAAACTTTATTTTTGACACCTGAACATACACACACACACGTATATAGTGAATCATATGTTAAAAGTTAGTTTGTATTAATCATTCATCTAAAATATTGATGATTAATAGCAAAACTTTTTTCATAGTTTCATGTTTCATTATTTTATACATCATACTTAATCTCTATCATTAATACTATCAATCAAATAGTTTAGATTTATTTTTATTTAACATAAAATTTATTTTTAACATATCATGGCATCTATATATATAACGGTGGTTAAAAAAGTGCGAATTTATTCACATTCCATTTTAAAGATGATTTATAGAAATTCCCACTGTCTACACATAGACAAACAACAAATGCGTATTCTACATAAAAAAGTCTACCAACTAGCGTGTACAGTCTAATTTGTGATCGTTGAATTTGGTAAAATGATATCGCTCGGAAAATTAAAAGTTTGTGTGCTCGCCTTTATATATTTTTTATATTCTTTGGATGGGAAAAAAATTCTCATATATATATATATATATATATAGATCCACTCAAATGCTAAAATTAAAGTTTGTGCTAAATAGGAATGAATCTCGGCCATTGGATTGATAGTATCAATGGTTGAGATTAAATCATAAAGATTAAAAAATTAAGCATAATTTCCATTCGTGCTTAATTGCTTTATAAATTGTGCTTAATTCGATTAAGCATGATTTATAAAGCAAAAAAACATAAAATCTGGGAAAATGTTTTAATCTCAACCATTGAATTTTTTAGATGAATGGTGTACATTCATTCCTATTTAGCACTGTAACACCCACTCACACAGAGTTTGATGTCAGGGCCTGCAGTCCGATGCACCCCAACCCATCTCCAGATCACACAGCTGGAAGGTTGTTGGTAGTGAGGATCGAACCTCCAACCTACCCTTTAACACCAAACTCTAAGGAGTTGGTGTCATCCACTAAGCTGCA